>JACEGR010002509.1:0-127037 GCA_014170235.1 Listronotus bonariensis | reverse complement strand
ACCAAAAACACTAGACAATTACCATAAATTTAGGATATGGAAGAGACAGATAGGTTTAATAGTATTTTTTATTATAGATAATAGATGGCAATGCAAAAACAGACGTTTCGAATCGCAAGGAGCCTGGTATGTACTGTGGAGAAAGTGAGCAACCTCAAACCTTTATGTCAGAGACATCGTTTGTTAAGATGCTCTTTCACGTTGAGAACTTTACCGATCAGACGTATTTTAGTTTCGATACTAGAGCTGAACAGCAGCTCGTAGTATATCTTCGATATGGCCAACATCCTGAGCTTTACCCAAATAGAAGAGGAGAGGTTGTACAGGGGTAAGATACATTGGTATAATCCATAGATAACCTACATTTAGATCCGCAGTGTCAAGAAGCATTCTTCTGATTTTTACGACCGCGCGCAGTGGGTGGACGAACATGCGCACTTAAAAGCCGTGGCAAAATACAAACACGGGCACCCCGTACCCTTCGTCCGCGGTCTGACCGTAACGCTCATTAGCTACCGTACTTTGAACAGAAAACCAGGACGCCGTCAACAAATTCTTTCCTATAATGCGGATAGTTTGTTTGGTGCCGAGTGCGTTAACCCTCAACTGGCTTGCGCACAAACCGGTTATTTGTACACTTGCAAGGAAGACCTAACATACGTCAATTTTTACTTTTGAACGGATACTTTTTGTGTCAAAATTAACTTGTTCAGGGTTATCCTCTTTTCTACCAAAACGTCAAAAAGATCACATGTAAAATAATTTATTTTATTTTTATTATTTAAACAAATAGAAAAAGGGTTCAAGTGATACCTTATCCTTAAGGGTTTTTAATTTTCTTGTGAAAGGTTTTTAGATTTTTAAAATCCATTCACAGTTTTGCATATTTTCCTCAGTCCCATACAAAAAAAAATCATATCTCAAAAAAGTTTATATATAAATTTAACCATGTGTCCCAAATCGGACCTCCCTTGGAATATTATTCTCATATCTGGGGCATGGCATCCCCCACAACCCTAAGCATTCTTGATTCTATTCAAAGGAGAGCTATTCGTCTCATTAATGATCCTTTACTTACAGAAAGGCTTCCCTCTCTTGCACATCGTCGGGCTGTGGGGGATTTATCGCTTTTTTATAGGTACTTCCATGTATTCTGCTCTGAAGAATTATAAAGTATAGTTCCTCCACTTATGGTTCCCAACAGAGAAACTCGTGGTTCCGCGCGTATGCATCCCTATATGGTCCAACTGGACAGGCCCCGAACTTCCCACTTTGTTCGTTCTTTTATCCCTAGAGTTTCTAGGTTGTGGAACCTGCTGCCCGCGGAGGTCTTTTCTTCCCCCTAAATCTTCAAGTATTTAAGTCCCGTGTCAACAAACTCCCTCTTACCTCGCTTAAGACACCCACGGTACGTTAGTATTTAGGCTTTTAGCCTTCGTGGTTTGTCCAAAGATAAAAAAAAAGAAAAAAATTAAGAAGATGTGTAAGGTATAAAATTAAATAATTTTAAGAAAAATAACTTTTTGTTTTAAATTTTGTAACTTACAAAAAAATAATTATTGACTATTGAATTTTTACTATTTATATCGAATACTTTTTAGGTAAGTTACAAAATTTAAAACAAAAAGTAATTTTTCTTAAAATTCTTTAATACTTGACGTTGAATTGCTTTTACATGGTCATATTTGTCAAAAAAGTGTAGAAATTTTTTCCTTTTTTAAGCGTTTAATTTTTGACAGAAATACTAAAAACTTAATTGTCAATAATTATTATCCAGTAAGTTACAAAATTAAAAAAATATATCTTTCTTAAAATTCTTCAATTTTTGACCTTGAATATCTTTTTAATGGTTTGATTTATTGATTTATCAAACATTTTTGTTGAGCGTCGAATTTTCTTCAAAAAACTTTTTAGAGTTTTGCTGTATGATTAAATAAATGTGAAATATTATTTTTTTGTATGGGACTGAGAAAAATATGCAAAACTATAATGGTAGGGGAGCCCAAAAAGGATTTCGGGATTTACTAGAGCGCGGCAGATTAATATACCGGAGGATACTTTGTACCTGGTTAAGTACCTCTACCAGATATGAGCCCCGTATACAGGGCCAATAGTAAAAAACAAAAATATACCCATCAAAATTTGTTGAGCGCGTCAGATTAAGATAGAGTAACTTAATTACATCCTAAACAGTGTATATTTTACTTATCTGACAATTTGATAGTGAAAAAAAACGTCAGTTTAACATTTTCTAGCGTGGCTATTTTTTAAATTTTGAAGAAAATTATCCAGAAGTAACAAAAATATATATTCCGATACGACTAACCCAAAAATGTGTCCTTCTAAAATTAAAATTCTTATGTTTTGGGATTTTTCTATAGAAGTACAAATGACAAAATTATTTTCGGTGGTTCGTTTTAATTGAAATATTTTTCATTGTGTTGATTTTGACAGTTCCAACAAATATAATTCCCCTCTTCGAAATATGTTATTTTCTAGGTCGTATTGTGAACGAATATTCAGGGATTGTCGTCTCCAGACATGTTACGTTCAGTCACCAGCTTATCCCGGTGTGTATCCTCGAAATTTACATTGTAGATACTATCTAAACACAAGATTGCCTTTTATCAAACTGTATATTGAAAATGAAGAATTCAATATTGATGGACAACGATGTGAAAATATTATGACATGTCCTATGAGGCCCATATCATCAGGTAAGGAAATCATGTACTACGTTATACAGGGTGTCCTTTAACAAATGCCAAACATTTTAGGAGGTAATTCCTTGTTCAACTAAACGCTACTTTGTTTTATAACACAGCCTTCTTAAACTCTGAGCGGTGAAGTAAGAAAGGCAACGTTGCAAACAACACTGTACAGTAGAAATATTGAAATGAGTTCCTAATAGATTACATACTAAATATAATTATTTTTTAAGTGTTTTAAACAAAATATAGGTATTAATGTTTTTTTGGATATTTTAGACAACATATAGGTATAATTTTAAATACTATAGTTGCCCTAAAAGCAATAATGTGTTTTCTACCCCGCTTTATGCATTTTTTGCGAACAGACCAATGTAGCTTTTTAAAGTTTACTAAACATTTATTATTTAGAAATGCTTGCAATACTTAAAATTAATTGAAAGCATGTGTTTTAGTTATAAATAAAAAGCTTAATAATATAGCGTATTACATAAGATGCGCTTTAAAATAACAAACGCTTTAAATTAGGTTTTCCACTATATTCACCCTAAAACCGCTTTAGGTAAATAACTTTCAGAATATCTATATAAATAATATTTTTGGTGAACTTACCAGGATATTTATGCGCATTAGTTGATATAGTCCTTAGGATATTGCTTGGGGTAAATAATTGTTTTTGGTGCACTATACACACTATTGATATCAAATAAAACCAATTTTTTAAAAACACTATTAGTTAATTAGTAGCCCGTAAAATATATTTGTCCATTTGCCGTATAGGTACTACTTTTACTTTTAATAAAAAAAACACTTATCCGGTCAATAGCGCACAACCGGGCTTTCCTAATTTCATCGTTTATGGGATTATAAAATGTTGTTTGATAGCCCTCCGTTTTAATATAACTTGGGTAATTCGTTTTGCATCCCGAAACGCAACACGTTCGTGCCATAATGTATGCCGTACGGACCAAATATACGCGCACATTTAAACGTAAAAACAACGATTGACATATTGCAACTGGTCCCATTTTTTAAATATAACAATTAATAACTTATTTTTCTTTATATAATAAATACACGCTACGATTTAACTCTTAAAAACAGAAAAACCTTTTAAGCAATCGTTTAAACTTGTTTCTGTTAACTTCTAAACATTACTTGACATTCCTACTGTGCTGTGTTGCCAGATTTCTGCTTCACGGCTTAGAATTTAAGAAGGCTGTGTTTATTTATAAACATCCTTAAACAAAAAACGTACTCATTTTTTTTTATTGAAAACAAAAGAAGTATTGTATTTAAACTTCCAAGTAATGTCAAATGAAGTAATATTACAATGCCTTAATAGGTATCCGCAGATAAATAGATTATTTTATAAAATAAATTTTCCCGTCCAGTCATGTTATGATTTACATTTTATTTTCTTTATTATTCGATATTGGTTTATCAAAAGATTTAAAAGTTTGAAAAGTTTCAAAATAAAGCAGTCTATCCAAATTTATATCTTTTGAGGTCACTGTCTTCTTTAAATGTGGTTAGCAAGAACGATGGGGGTAGTCCATTTCCACCACTTCTTTTATTTCTAAAAAGTAAAAATTTATTTAAAAGTGTATTTTTATATTAGCAATTTTTCTGTAGAATTTTATTATTCTAGCGCTGTTCGTTTTAAAGATAAAAATAACTAAACTCTGTACTTGGCTCTCTAGCTATCTATCTGATCGTCGTATATCAGTTATTGTGGACGGCCATTCTTCAAGCTTTCACCAAGTAAATGCTGGAGTCCCTGAGGGCTCAGTTCTGGCACCAACATTGTTTCTTCTTCACATCAACGACCTTCTCTCGTCCACAACTAATTCCATTCATAGTTTCGCCGACGATAGTACCCTTTACTCCAGTTTTCAGGTTCCTAAACCCATCACTAAACCTGACTTGGACAACAAACGCAGAGCGATGCAGATGTCTCTTTCGCAGGATCTTAATTTAATATTAGATTGGGGCGCCAAAAATCTCGTCCATTTTAATGCATCCAAAACACAATCATGTTCCTTGTCGCGAAAAGAGTCATCAAATACTCATCCTCTACTTATGAGCGGCCAAGTCTTACAGAGCAAAGACACCTTCAATCTTGTAGGCGTCACATTTGAATTCTTAATTGGCATAAACACATTGTATCTATAGCCACGGCAGCTTCAAAAAAGCTTGGATTTCTCTTTCGAGCCAAAAGTATTTCTCCCCTTCTAATTTATACACTTTATATGTGTCCCAAATCCGACCTCCCTTGGAATATTGTTCTCATATCTGGGGCATGGCGTCCCCCACAACTCTAAGCATTCTTGATTCTATTCAAAGAAGAGCTATTCGTCTCATTAATGATCCTTCACTTACAGAAAGGCTTCCTTCTCTTGCCCATCGTCGGGCTGTGGGGGATTTATCACTTTTTTATAGATACTTCCATGGCTTCTGCTCTGAAGAATTGTCCAGTATAGTTCCTCCACTCACGGTTCCCAACAGAGAAACTCGTGGTTCCGCGCGTATGCATTGCTATTCGGTCCAACTGGAGAGGCCCCGAACTTCCTACTTTGTTCGTTCTTTTATACCTAGAGTTTCTAGATTGTGGAACCTGCTGCCCGCGGAGGTCTTTCCTCCACCCCCAAATCTTCAAGTATTTTAGTCCCGTGTCAACAAACTTCCTCTTACCTCGCTTAAGATACCCACGGTACGTTAGTATTAAGGTTTGCAGCCTTCGTGGTTTGTCCAAAGATAAAAAAATTAAAAAAAATAAAAACGTTATTTCTTCGCCATCCTTGTATCGCAATATCTCCCTAATGGTTGACATTTGACCCCATGTTTATAAAACAACTATTACCAACTAAACTACCCTTTTGTTTAAACAAGGAAATACCTTCTAAAATTTTTGTTATAGTCTTTTTTACGCAACCTACGTTAGCTGCATTTGAGAGGGGATGCCTATCAGGAAATACGCTTATAGAAAACAAATAGTAGTGTTTGTCTATTTTTTATGTTTATTTTAGGAGAAGAAAGTTGCCCTTACGACTACATTAAAATTTACGATGGAAAAAATGAGTTTAGCCCAGTAATTGGTGTATTTTGTGGAATGGGCAAGTTTCCCTATTCCATTATAGGCACATCGCAGGATCTTTTCGTTGAGTTTTTAACCTCACCAGCAGGTAATAACTCTTTTTTTTAAATCTAAAATAAAAAAATATATATTAGGAGTATATTCTACAAATTTATTTCTACTACCTTTTATCAAAAATATACTTTTCCTCCCTCGTATGAGGCAGGAAAGCGACATCTTTTCCCCCTGGGAGAAAAATTGTACTTTTCCTTCCTCTACATGGGATGGTTGTCTTTCATCGTTCGCGAGACTTATTTGGCATAAGATTTAATATTTTTAGCCTTGCGGTTTTCCAAAATATTTTAAGGGATATTGTCATCGTCTTCAGAGTCCATTTTGCTTTGGAATGATAATATTTCTTCGACTGAAGAAAACTGTTTAACTATGTCACATTTATTATAAAAACAACGTTTAGTGCCTTGACAACGATAGCTCCTATGGTGTTTGAAGTTTTCAAATGTCATGATTTGATTGGTGTTTAATTATTACTTTTTTTTATTTATATAAATACAGGGACTCGCAGATTCAAATTACAATACTTTTTTCTGAGTAATGCAGCCTAATAGTTATGTATTTCTTTGAAATGTCGCAAATGGTAGCAGAAAAAATAACAAAAAGTTTTCCTGGAGTAAGTGAAAAATTGGCACTTTTCCTCTTCTTAATGTAAATAATAATTATAAAATATCAGAATCATCGTAAAGTTTAATTTTAGGTCCCCTGCTAAATACAGGATTTCACTTCAATGTAGGAAATTGGCCTGGTCATGTCGATACTGCAGGAAGCAGAAATGGAACATGTGACTGGCTACTTTCATCGGAAAGTCTCCGAGCTTCTGGGGATTCAGAAGGGATATTTTTATCTGTTGCTCATTGGTATCCACCCTCTACGAGTTGTACGTATCTTATGCAGGGTGAAGAAGGGGAAATCGTACGGTTGTACTTTCCAAGGTAATGTATTACTATAATGATACATTCACTCTTAAAACACTTGACAATTTTGTTGTAAAATCAATAGGGGGGGATTATTTAAACGTATCAAAATTTACATGGGATTTCCTGTGGTCAGTCTGGCGATGCACTACCCGGTTTGGTTTAGTTTTTCTTTTAATTTAATTGCGAATTTTGGTAATTGTTTACAAACCGAACTTGTGGCCGATTTTGTTAAAATTCTAAAAGAATCAGGAATATTTTTGTCGGAAACGTTTCGTTTTTGAGCTATGCATCATCAAACTTAAAAGTCAAACTTATCATATTTTCACTATATTCTTTTTTACACAAAGCTCCTGATTTAACACTAAACTAGCATGGCATAGCTATTTAATATTTTATTTAACACCAAAAATCCTTTATAATAATTTTTGCTTACTATAAAGTGTCCAACTTATTCTATTAATTCAATTTTTTTCACATTTAAAGCAAGAAAATTCAAAAAATCGAGATTTTGCAGTTACTCTAAGTATGTAAGCCAGAAGATATATTAAGCCATGGCAGAAAAGACATTGTTTAATAAATACAATTTAATATAATTATATAAATAATTTTAATTTTAAGTAAAAGTACACATTTAAAAATTTAAGCTTACATTGATACATAAATGGTATTGCAGATTTTATAACAATTGTATTTAAAACACAAGTAGATTCTGTTTTTTTGCGGATCTGTTATTCTATTGATATTTACCAAGCAAATAATTTCACAAGAATCTATTCTAAAAATAATTTTTTATCGCAAATTATTTGTTTAGTTTTAGAATAAACCGAATAGAATCGCCAATTCAACCAGTAGATGGCGACTGTGGTGAATCACTAACACTGTACGATTCCTCTTGGGCGGATGATTCAAAAATTATTAAAACTTTCTGTGATACATTTTCGAAAGCCATGGAGAAACACGATTTCGTTTCTACGGGTAACTCATTATTTGTAAGATTCGAAAGTAAGACTGGAAGTTACAGTGGGTAAGTAATAATATTGATAAATAGTATTGTATTGCATTGTAATAAATGGGGTCGTTCGGCTTAAGCTAGCCCTTCTCCCATTTCGACCTAAAAGATCTTTTGTGTATACTCTACATTAGTTAATCCCCTCAATTCCCAAACTTTTCGCGAAGCTGGAAATATTTTGGAAAGCAAGCCATTTTATATCTTATGGAGTCAAGAATACCCCTTCCAAATATTTTAGCTTCTGGCCTCTTAATTCCGTACATTGGCATAGTATAGGTTTGTTCCAGCAGAATGTTGGAAACATGTTAGCAACAATCGTAAACTCAGAAATTGTTACAAACATTAGTCAGAAATGTTGACAACAGGAACTGGAACTGGAACGAAAAATAAACAAGGCGTGCATACTGCTTATTCCCCAATACAAACAAGGTTATGTTAAAAATTTGTCAGTAATGTGTGAAGAAAGTTTGTAAACTTTTCAAACAGTTTCCAACATGTTTCCAATATCTTAAAACTACTGCTGGAACAACAAACAATGGTATAAAGTTACAAACATAACACTGCTGGAACGACAAAATTGACGTGCGCAGAATCCAAACGGTTGCAAACATGTATGACAGCCTGCTGGAACAAACCTAATATGCTTTAATGTTTTGCTTGATCGATCACAAAACCTACAGCTGTCGTTGTCGGTCTTTCCCATCTTTTTAAGATGATACCTCAGTGAGTCGTGACCCGTCAGGAAGTTAGTAACTATCCAAAGTTCGTTCTTTTGAAGCTCTAATAGCTTTTGGTGTTTTTAGGCGATTAAGAGATAAATCTCCTCCCCTGTCTTTGTCCTGGAGCTTTATTCCAGTGAGTCTCTTTTGGCTCTGTTCCCATTCTCTCAGTTATTCCCTTAGGTGACCTCGTTATACCGCAGAATGGTTCCGGTCCGTAAACCGGACCTGTGCACCAACTTTGCCTAGTTGGTCGGCAATTTTGTTGCCTTCCACTCCTTCATGTCCTGGCACCCACATCAGAGTTAGTCTGTTGTTTGTAGCCAGTTGATTAAGTGATTTCCGGTACTCCCAGACAAGCCTTGAGTCAAAGCAGCACGAAGCTAATGCCTTTAAGGCTGCCTGGCTATCCGATAGAATATAGATATTTGCTCCCCGTAGGCGTTTTTGGCGTATTCGGTTTGCACAGATATCTATGGAGTAGATTTCAGCTTGAAAGATGGTGGCAGATTTTCCTAGGGGCTTTGCGAGTCTACATCTTTCGCTCTTATTGAAAAGACCCTAACATTAAAGCTGATATTTATCCATACTTAGGTGATTTGCGCTCTGCGAAAACGCTTTTAATCCTTCAGTCGTCGAAAATCGTTTTGGATGCAGGTTGTAATTTTTGTCCTGTGACAAATTTAAACGTAAGAACAATACATAAGTATTATTTTGCATCATTAGTATATCAAAATGTAGGTAATTGATTGTATATTATTATGCCTATATTTTGAGAGGTTTTTGAAGAAAATCGCAATTTAAGCGATGATGAATGCGTTATTGGGCAAGACCGCCTAGACAAAATTGTTCTGGCCAAAGAGGCGCAAACAAACATAAAACAATGTGTTATCTAGTTTATTTGTGTAACTATAACTATAAAACTATTTTACTTTTCTGTGTTAGGTTTTATCTTTTAGTATTATGTCCATAATTTTATTATTAAGAAAATATGAATGTCTAGGAGTTCTAATAAATATTAGATTAGATAAGTTGTATGGTTTAATTAATTTAAAAATGTTTTATTTTATGGTAAAAAAATCCTAATTGTTAGGCGGCCTTGTCCACCCTTATGCATTATCAACATATCGGGCATACCCGCCCATTGGTAGGGTGTTAAAATTATAAGGTTTTTTTACTGAAAACGTTAACTTAACCAAAAATTAATTATACCTTAATATAGACAATATATTTGAACAAAGGCTTAGACTTATGTGTTACTGACACTTCAAAATATTCAAATTTGCTTAAGGGAGCGGGGCTTCCCGGACTTTCCCTACAGGTTGTTTAAGAATAAGATACTGATCTTTAAAAGGAGTAAACCCAAAGTCGATTGATGAGATAAGGTCACGACATTCGCCATATTGGCTAGCGCGGCTGTGACGTCAAGTCGGGCCATTTTCGGCCATGTTTGATTTTAGGCAGATCAGTGGCGTAGAATTAAGGAGAAAACAAAAAGAATTGTATGTTGTAAACAAAATTTATTGGATTATTTTAATAGGCATAACTTAAAACAAAAACATAAATGTGGTTTAAATATTGAAAATTAAAAATTATCAAAGCTACGACAGGACGATAAGGTACCTGGCAGAGCAAAACATTTTCCATAATTCCGTAAGTCAAAAACCATTTTAAAAACAGGGTGTCCGCTAATGAATGGTACACAAAAAAACCATAGAATCCTTATGCCAAAATATTAAAATTTAACTAAACATACCTAATATCCAAAAGTTTATAATTACTATGTGTCATAGTAAAAAGAATAAGTAAATTTATTTCGATAATTGTTTCCCCCTTTTTAAATATCTTAATAAAATGGTATCTAGGGGTTTTTAAACATTAGCTTTTCAGATCGAATATTAATTTTTGTTTGTAGACTAGAGGGCGATGGGTACACTATTTAAAATTCTCTAAAACTACCCAATTTTCTGTTACTACTCTGTATGTATGTAAACTAGTAAGCCAAAGAGTAAATATGTTTTAAATCTTTGAGTAAGGTTCTCTATGCTTTCTGCACAAAAAAGGTATACTTAGCAAGAATCGGTCTTGACAACCGTTTTTAAGTTGTTCACGTTTAAGTTGTTCAGTGCACCCAAAAGTATGTATGTACCTTCAATAACATCGTATTAGCTATAATTACAACTGCGCAGATATAAATAGCTTATATCTAAAAACTCCTGGATACCAAGTTTTATTAAAATGTTAAAAACATATCAAAAATTATCAAAATGCATAAATACAATTTTTTTATATCTCTTTAACACCCCGTATCTTCTTTATCATTAACTTTTGGATATAGGTATGTTCATTTAAATCCTAAATGGGTATTTTCGCATAAGAAATCTGTGGTTTTTCTGTGTACCATTAATTAGCGGACACTCATCTGTATCATATGTATATAAAAACACGAATGACTGAAAACTATTCGACTAAACACTATCAAAATCTCTAAAATAAAACGAGTCCGAACCAATAATATGTGAAGTCTGTAAACTAACCAAAAACATTAACAACTGGAAATCCTTGCAAAATATACACCCAAAATGAAAATGGCAAATTTCCACAGTTTTTACCAAACAAAGCTTCGACAAGGCACGACTCTGTCATCAGTTGATAATGCTACCAACTTTGAACAGAACTGCCAACCGAAATCGTAATTCTCACACCCTCACGTCCCTGACAAAAGCTATCAACGGTCTTGCTTATGTCTAAACCCCTTCTCATAAAGAAACTCTGGGTAAACCCTTAGGTGATTTTAAAAGGAAAGTTCAAATAAACCTAAATGTCATATCTTTTAGGCAACAGGTTGGTTTACAAGCTGATCCTACAGCTATTTTTACATTTTTTTAAATAATGTATGTCCGGTTAAATTTTTAGGTCTTCTTTGTACTACTGGGCCCATTACGACTTTTTAATAACACAAAATTGGGTGAGCCAGTACCAGGAAAAAAATGCGACGAAGTTTTTGCTTCTTGGAAACAAACGAAGGGATGGCTGAGATCACCACTAAACACGTTGGTTTACAAACAGACCCAACCAAGTGAAGATGTCACATGTCTTTATCGATTTGTTACTGATAAACGGTTATTTGCAAAAATTATTTTAACTATAACGTGTGTTAACTTTAAAGTAAGTATAACTTTACAAAATTAAATTATGCAAAAATTTGAGATAATTTTCTAGAAACCTGCGGCAACTCCGATTAGACCGAAATTTGGTATACGGGGTTTTTGGAGCGCTGATCACGAATCTGAATGAATTTTTTGGCGAAAACGTTTTGTTCTCGGGATATTCATCATCAGACTTGAAATTTAAACTAATCCTATTTTTACAATATTCACCCTTCTTTTTGCACACAATTCTTGATTTAAAGCTAAAGTGGCACACAATAATTGATTTTCACCTTTTAAAACGCCGTTTTATTACGTATTTTACATTATTTTTGCATTAAATTGCATAGCTATACTTTGAATCATTTTAATCTCAGTGTGCCATGAAGCCCTATGTGTATGTATGGTTGCCGCATTATCAAAGAAAAGCCACGCAATTTAATGCAAAAATAATGTAAAAAACGTAGAAAAACGGGGTTTTAAAAGGTGAAAATCAAATATCTTGTAACACTTTAGCTTTAAATCAAGAATTGTGTGCAAAAAGAAGGGGAATATAGTGAAAATAAGCTTAGTTCAAATACCAACTTTGATGATGGATATCTCGAGAACGAAACGTTTCCGCCAAATAATTCTTTCACATTCGTGATCAGCGCCCCAAAACCCCCGGATACCAAATTTCGTCAAAATCGGAGTTGCTGCCGGTTTCTAGAAAATTACCAAAATTCTTTTAGATTCGTGATCAGCGCCCCAAAATACCCCCGTACACCAAATTTCGTTAAAATCGGAGTTGCCGCAGGTTTCTAGAAATCTAGAAAATTACCCAATATTTAATTTCGGAATTTATAGATACAAATTAAAAAGTTCTTAGGGTAAAAATTCAACAGAATAAATTAGGTTACTTTTACCTTCACCCCGCAAAAATTATAGCATATACTCGATTTTTCCATAATGTTACGGACATTATAAAAATAAGGTAATTGTCTAGAAACTGTCCGCAACTCCGATTTCGACGAAATTTGGTATACGGGGGTTTTTGGGGCGTTGATCACGAATCTGAAAGAATTTTTAGTCGTGAAACGTTTCGTTGTCGAGATATCCATCATCAAACTAGTAATTTACACTAACCTTATTTTCACTATATTCCGCCTTCTTTTTGCACAAAATTTTTATAAAACACTAAATTGCCACACAATATTTTATAAACACCTTTTAAAAAACCTGTTTTTTATTTATTTTACACGTTTTTTTCATTAAATTGAAAATAATTTACCCATAAATGCTGCAACCATAAATACAATATGTAGATGTATTTATGGTTGCATACACAGTTTGTTTAAAGTAAAGCTTTTAAATTAATATAATTAATAATAAAAAAATGTTTTTAAAGGGTTTTTGATGTTAAATGAAATATTGTGTGCCATTTTAGTATTATAATATGAATTTTGTGCAAAAAGAAGGGAAAATATTGTGAAAATAAGATTAGTACAAATATCAACTTTGATGATGGATATCTCGAAAACGAAACGTTTCCGACTAAAAATTCTTTCAGATTCGTGATCAGCGCTCCAAAAACCCCCGTATACCAAATTTCGTCGAAATCGGAGTTGCGGACAGTTTCTAGACAATTACCTAAAATAAGTGTTTTTAGTTTATAGAATTGTATGAAGCTAGGACCTTTTAATTTAGTGTGATAATTTATTTAAATAATTTACCTTAGATTTTCCCAGTTCTTTCATCAGTTTCAAGGTTTTCGAAAACGCCCGAATTATCCATTGAGAACTTTTATGCCATCCTGTACTATGGAATTTTCGCGATATTTCTCCAGAAATTCTAGATCATTCTTTACTCTGCCACCACACTATAAAAGGGCAACGGAAACCTCTGATTCGAGTAGTATAGATTTGACTTTTGTGGTGTAAACTTCAAGACATTGACAAAGTTAAGATATGTCGTTATTGTAACCATAGTTACGTTTCATTGTTAATAAACGAAGAGGTGTTTTTATATACGGGGTGATTCGGAACAATATACTTCAATACAAAAATGCTTTAATATAAATGGCCATATCTTTTTTAATCATTAGGTTATCTAGACACATAAAAAAATAAAATGTTAAAGAAAGGTGAAGCTATAACTTTGGCGTAACCGTTGTTATTTACTGATTAAATACATCTTACAGGCTGAGTAAAAGTTTAAAAAAATTAATAATTTTTAATATCTTTGTGATGATAAAACATCATAAATAGATAAGGGTATAATTTATTCATAAATAAGATTACTGCCTTTCAACAGCACATCACACAGAGCGATTAAAAATTATTTATTTTTGCCAAAAACTTTTAATCACTCTGTAGAATGTATTGTTAACATTAAATACCAACGGTTACGGCTAAGTTATAGCTTTACCTTTCTTTAAAAAATTTATTTTTTTAGTTGTCTTAATAACCTAATTATTAAATGAGAGTCATTTTTGTATTGAAGCTTTTGGCGGAAATCGAGCATATGCGATAATTTTGGCGGGGTGTGTATTATTATAAATAGTTTTTAAAATACAAAAGTTAAATTAAAATTGTTTTAAAGTAAAACATAATTACCCTTTTTTGCCTACTTTCCACTCAATAACAATAATTAATGACAAAAAATGTAATATCTCAGAAATGACTTAATAGAAATACAGAGTGTAAAACGTTTTTAAAAAGGTAATTTTTAAGCATTTTAAATCTAAAAATATACAAAGTGTTCAATTTAAAATTTAAAAAAGTGAATAAATAAAACAAAAATTCGTAAAAAAAAACAAACAAAAGGCATACCTGCAATCTGCATAAAAAAATATATAAAGGATTGAAGAAAACGCAAGACATTAAAAACACGCTGTAGCAAGTAAATAATGCAAGACAGCGAATTGAGCTTTTTACCGGTAAGTTTGGATTAAAATTTGAGCCTCGCAATTGAGAGACGGTTTTTGTGTAAAACATACAGAAACATGAATTTCCTATAAAAAGAGCGTCTATTTGGCCCACCCAGTGCAGTATTTCCAGTATAACTTCTACTTTTGTCGTTTATATTGTATTAATATAATTAAATTTTAGGATCACCCATACAATTCTGGACCTTGTTTGAACTGTATTGAAGATCGAGTAGACAAACTTGTAATTTGGGAACCATTTCCTCCAGGAGCCAATTCTTCTCACGCGCCCATTTCACTAAGCAAAGCTGTACAAAATGGTGATGTGACATGTATTTGCAATCGACAATCCTTCTCAACTCAGGTAATGCATATAATTATGCCATGTACTAAAATTTTCTGTTCCTTTCCTTCTTAAACCAATATTTTTTTATTGCTTTTTAAGTTAAAAGAAAAAACTAGGTTTATAAATTTTTAAGGCCTTTGTTTGGATAAAATAGAAATAGACCCCTCACGGCTCTCGGTAAGGCAACACGAAATGCGGCTTTTACGCATTTATTGACAATTTAACTTCAAAGACGCCGAATTCACATATTCGCTTTGTACCCTACATTTAAGCCTTAGTTAACCTTTTTTATTTCATACATTTTGCTGAATTATTAAAAATAAAGGTATTTTTGGTTTGAGTCCATTTTCAAATTTTTGTAGCTTTTGGAGCCCCTGTATAAAAAAAAAACAAATTTCTCAACGTGAATCTTGTTTTTTTATGAAGCAAAAGCAATTGCCATAAACGAGTTTTTTAAACGTTTCAATTTTTGGTTCATTTGTTCTATTGTAAAGTCCATCCGCGGACATGCTTTTTATAAATAATTTTGTATTTAGTTTTTTAATCTCGGTATTAGGTTTGTCAAAAAAATGTGTTATTATTAAGAACATTAAAAAGGTGTATTAGTTTTCCATTAATATTTTAAATATTTTGCTAGGCAAATATGACGCTTAGATATGTTTGCCCAAACGACAACTAAAAACTCCTTTTCGGTAGTTGCGTAGTTTTGTTCTACGATTTTATGGGTGCGCAGTAAGTTTTCCAATCCAATGATACTTTTAGAAAAAGAGCAGCTTCAATGACATAATTGAAATTGGTTATAAAATTTTAAAAAATATATAAAGCATACAATATCTAAATGATTTTAAATACACCTGAGTTTATTTTTGATATATATTATTCTACAAAAAAGTATACAACCCAAATGGTTTTCGATGCATTTTTGTATCCTAAACACTTATAAGTGTGGTCAGAGTTTAACTATTAGATCACAATTTTTTCTTTTATTTAAAAGCCTGAAAAAAATGGCGGCTTTAATGGTTTTTTTCGGCGATTTTCTAAAGACTAGAAGGTCATGAAGTGGTATAATTTTTCCCCAGTCTTTTACGTATGTATATCTAACTACATTCTTTCATAGTATCTACAAGTTAAAATAGAAAACGAGTATATAAATTATCGCGTTCCTTGTCACGAAAAGAGTCATCAAATACTCATCCTCTACTTATGAGCGGCCAAGTTTTACAGAGTAAAGACACCTTTAATCTTGTGGGCGTCACATTTGAAAGTAACCTTAACTGGCATAATCACATTGTATCTATAGCCACGGCAGCTTCAAAAAAGCTTGGATTTCTCTTTCAGAGCCAAAAAGTATTTTTCCGCTTCTAATTTATACACTTTATATGTATCCCAAATCCGACCTCCCTTGCAATATTGTTCTCATATCTGGGGCATGGCGTCCCCTACAACCCTAAGCATTCTTGATTCTATTCAAAGAAGAGCTATTCGTCTTATTAATGATGATCCTTCACTTACAGAAAGGCTTCCCTCTCTTGCACATCGTCGGGCTGTGGGGGATTTATCGCTTTTTATAGGTACTTCCATGGCTTCTGCTCTGAAGAACTGTCCAGTATAGTTCCTCCACTTACGGTTCCCAACAGAGAAACTCGTGGTTCCGCGCGTATGCATCCCTATACGGTCCAACTGGACAGGCCCCGAACTTCCCACTTTGTTCGTTCTTTTATCCCTAGAGTTTCTAGGTTGTGGAACCTGCTGCCCGCGGAGGTCTTTCCTTCCCTCCCAAATCTTCAAGTGTTTAAGTCCCGTGTCAACAAACTCCCTCTCACCTCGCTTAAGACACCCACGGTACGTTAGTATTTAGGCTTTTAGCCTTCGTGGTTTGTCCAAAGATAAAAAAATCTTAAAAAAAATGTGGTAATAAAAAAAAATGTTTAAGTAAATTATTAGGTGTTTTTAAATAGGTTTATTTTTGTGTTGTAGGTTATATCACGAGGTGAAAATTTAAATCTTCAGTTAATAGTAGACAGTGCCCACAGTGCACTTAGTTACTTCAAACATGCAAATCCACTATTTGAGGCCACATACGAGTTTGTGCACGGACCTCTTTGTGGACCTGCAATAATTCATCCCACGACAGATGGAGAAATTCACTATCCATACTACGAGGCTATTGGATATGTGGAACCACCAAAATCAATCAGGTAATACCATTAAATGGTTCTCTTTTAAGAAGTTCAATAATTTTGTTATATTAATAAAATATTGCAGTTTTAAAATGTATTTTAGAATATTCAGACAGCTATATTTTTTATCCCCTCAGAGTATACAGAGCTTTTAGAATATCTTGCTGATACTTACGGTTGTGAATTTTAGATGATTTAAAGAAGAAGTTAAAGAAAACTCTATTTCTGTGTCTTAACTTTCCTCACACAGGGTAGTAGAGTTCTATATATTATGCAGCCACCGTTCACAATATTCGATTTTTTTTAAAGCAACTAGTAGGCCTTGCGACGGTCTGGCCATCCCACTACTTTCTCTTTTGGGTCCTTCCATTTTGTTCCCGCCCACCTGCCTTCTTTCACTAGGCCCCTCCCATTTGGCTCCTCCCTAACCTGCCAGTTGATACCCCACCATTGGGAAAATCCTATTGGTTAGAAAAAATTCGCAGGTTAGATATTCTATTCGTTACTGAGGGCCTGGTGGGAAAAGTCAAGTAAGTGAGCGGGGACAAAGTGGAAGGACCGAAAAGGTGAAAGAGAGGGGGTGGCCAGACTGTCGCAAAGCCTACTGCAACTTACGATGACTGTAGCTCGGAGGGATACATTTTGCATGTTTATAGGAAAGAGTTTTGTTTAATTCAAAAATACGCCTTTAAACTATTTGGAGTAAATTTTGAAAGGCCCTGTACACAAATCTAAAACATTGCTTTTATTTAAGGTGTATTTGGGAAATACGAATAAACAAAGATCGTGATCTTTGGCTGCATTTTGACCACATAAAATTCAGCTCGAATTCTTGTGATGATGGAATAGTGGATATTTTCCTTAAAGGAAAATTGGACCCATTCTTGTCATTGTGCGGTGAGAACGTTTCTTTAGCTAAGGAACTACCAATTTTAGCTTCAGGTGAACTCAGTGCTGATGGGAGTGATCCGTCAATTACTATTCAATTTATTGGTAAGTTTATACTATTACGCGCATTTGTTTTGTAGACTCCATCGATAATTTATTCGTCGGCATATCTATTCATGTCGGATCGAACGAGACTGAACTTTATATTAATATTTTAAATTTTCCTTAAAAAATAGTTTATTCAGGTTTAAGAACGCTACTTGTAAATAAAAATATACAAAACGGGTCAATTATTACTTCTGAAAATAGGTATAATCTAATCAAAAACCAAGTAAAATAGGTATATTATATCACACCATCGAAATTTTTGTCTTGTGGGTTACAAAACCAGAGTCCGGCCCGGTTAGTCGGAAAGTATGAACGTGGCTAAAAAACAATTTACATCATTTACGCGAGCCTAACGTTTAAACCGTCTTCTATTTTCTTTTAAATGGAGCTATCAGAAAGTGACCATTTAATTTGATTTCACGAACAAACAGATAAGGCGACGGAGGGTGTCTTTGGTAGAAGTTTATTGGTCCGGTTAAATATTGAAAAATTTAATATGGAATTTTGCCTAATAATATACCGGGTGATGCATCGCCAGGCGGGACATAGAAAATCCCATGTAATTTTTAATGAGGTCAATTATTGGCTCCCCTAATTATTTTAGAGAAAAATTCTACTGAAGTTTATTGAAGAGCATGCAAATCTACGTCCATGGTAAAACCTTTAGATTTTTCGGTTAACCCGTTTGCTAGTTAGATGCTAATATTTTTTAAAAATTGTTACATTATCATTGCCTCATATTTACGAACAACAATAAAAATACCAGTTAGCGTGACATAATGTTGTCATTTTGATATACAAGGATAAAAATTACTCTAATCTAGATGAGTTAAAAAATGCTATTTCTGCAGAATGCAATAAAATTTCAATTTATCAGTTAGCCAATGTAAGAAGACAATTTTATGAACGTCTGGGTTATTGTCTAGCAGTCAATGGAGGAATATTTGAAAATTTTCTTAAATCTTCAGTTTATTTCCAACATAATAATTATTGTAATAATATTAATAATTTATTGAAGCATGTAAATATTATAAATGTCATAAGTTCTTGAAATTTGTTACTCTAGTTTAGTTTAACTAAACTTAATTCGTTTGTATAAATACAACTTTAATCTTTTTACTGTACGATATTTTGATAATAATAAAGCACTAAATTTCAAAATGACAACGTAATGTCACGCTAACTGGTATTTTTATAGTTGTTCATAAATATGAGGCAATAATAATGTAACAATTTTTAAAAATAAATTAGCATCTAACTATCAAACGGGTTAACCGAAAAATCTAAAGTTTTTACCATGGACGTAGATTTGCATGCTCTTCAATAAACTTTAATAGAATTTTTCTCTAAAATAATTAGGGAGCCAATAATTGATCCCATTAAAAATTACATGGGATTTCCTATGTCCCGCCGGGCGATGCATCACCCGGTATGTTTCGGTTGTTTTAGAAAATTAAGAAGCTTTGGCGTAAAAAATATTTGTAATAGGTTAAATAGTTAATGATTTTTTAGCATAATTATAAAGTTACAGTCTAATTTAATTAATTTGCCCAACAAAACTAAATACACCTAGAATAATCTAAAGAATGAAATATCGATGGCTACATACCCTTATTAAAATCGGCCTTACATTGCCGATTTTTACAAATGCTTGTAAACGATAGTCTTCCAGATAAAAAAAAGAAGTATAGACATATTGTGGATCTAACATGGTTAACAGCTGCCTTTGATATATTTCCATTCTTAGCATTAGGACAGATTATTTTATTAGTATTTTGTTTATATTTTAGGGCGAACATCTCCAACTAGAGCTGCATTTAAAATCGCCTGGACAGAATTATTCCATCTACCCAGAAATGTGGATGGTACTTTACTGACGTCAAGATTCACCGAAGGTGGAAATACCGAAGACTTGGTCGAAATATGCGAATTTACTTGTCCTGGAGATCAGGGACTCTGTATACCAGCAAGGCTTCTCTGCAATGGAATTGTCAATTGTCCAAATATCTCTGATTCTAAAGGTTTGTAAAATAACTTTAATTTTGCTAAAAATATACAATGCATTCCGATTAAAATTCTGTTATTTGTACACTTACAAAGATATGCCCAAAATAGAGACACACACTCACATTTTTATATTTATGTGGACACATTAGTGTATAAAAATTATTTTACTCCTTTACCAACACAAACGTCAAGAAGTTTGTTATACTTTATCCTAAGAGGTTTCAAATTATCACTTAATTGTAATACTACTAGTGCTAAATTTATTTCCGGAAATTTTCTCAAGGCCACGAATATTTTGAAAATTAGAATTTTCTTAAAATATTCGTGGCCGAGAAAAATTTTCGGAAATAAATTTAGCACGTGTGGTATTCGGTAAGAAAATTTCACACCAACTTTGTGTTAAATAATATTCTTTTAAATTAATATTTGTAACTTTGACACAAGCTTTAAAATTTTACTATGAAATAAATATTTTCCATTTTACCAATTGTAGTTGCAAATATATGTAATTTTAGAGCTTATCATTGTTTATTCTTTTATATTATATATTACTACAGTTGGTAAAAATAGTTTATTTAAATTTTTTTAGACCTATATCAATAGATCGTTGCCTATACCTTGTTTTCGTTTGCTCTTCACTTATGTCTAGTACTTCAGTCTTATGATATTATTTTACTAACTGTAGTTGTATAAAATTGTCATTTAGGGTCTTAAAACCTTACATTATTTTATATTATGTTATGTCTGAAATACTACAACTGGTACAAAATAACATTTTCTTTAATTATGTATGTGAATGACAGACATGACATTAAAACAAATTCAATGATTATGTTAAAAAATTTCCACTATAATTCGCTCCAGGGTACCCCACGCAGAATAAAAAATTTCCGATATATACTTGTGTTGTCATGGTAATGCAACCAAACCTACACATTTGATTGGTCATAAAACAGTGGTGTGGAATTTTCTCTTTAATAGTCTCTAGCTTTTCAAAATTGGTTCAGTAATTTTGGAAAAAATTCAACCAAGTGCGGGGTCCCTATCCGGTGTATATAGGTATATCACATAAATATGCATTGTTTGTATAGGTATATAACATAAATATGCATTGTTTGTATCATTTAAAATAGGATATTTAGGATCGTTGTCGGCTAAACTGGAAGTAAAAGAAAATAACTGAATTTGTAAAACAATGCATAATTATGCGAAGTACCTACTAACTTAATTGTATTTTAAGATTTTATAATATAATTAAGTTACAAGGGTGAACCCCCATCTAGTCGGTTTTTAGGATTATTTTTTCGAAAACTACTAAACCAAAGTATGTTAAAGAGGCAATTTGAAAGCCTTTAAGATAAGGTGACACTTGACCCCCTTTGTTTGTGTTGGTGAGAGGATATCCTTCAACAAATTTTGACATAAAAATGTAAAAAACGTTAACCTGTGTGTTTTTTACAAGTGTACAAATACTGGACTTACACGGGGTGGTTCATTTCATTTGGAATGTAATGTATAGTAAGAACATTTTAAAAGCGCAAATTCGGTACCCTTTGAAAATAATACAAAAAACATAAAAAAGGCCGCCTGCTATCGGACTATTTTATACAAAGGCGCCGCTATCCTTTACAGCGACGCGCCGATATACTATAGGATAGAAATCCATTATTTTGGCCAAAAAGTAACTTTGAAATTTTAATGGCTTATGTTGTGTATTTCAGAGTAGATACTTCAAACTACATGTACGCAAAATTATAAAAGGATATGACGACTTCTATTGGGGTAATAAAAAACTTGAAACTGTATTTTAAGTAAACATAAATATATAACATTTAATCTACTTGGTTTATTATTAGCCTTATTTACTAAAAAAAGTAAAAGAGTTAAAATAATAAGAGCTATTGTTGTGTTTCCGATGCAGTCTCGCCAAGTCTCACTACTTTTGTCAAAGATTTTTTTACCTTTTTCTTTATCAGTTTTGTACTTACAATTGCCTTCCTACTTTTTGCTACTTCTGAATGTACGGACAGATACAAGTTTTTATAATTTACAAGGTATTCCATTTCAAAAATTAATATGTTTTGTCCTACACTGTATATCTCAAAAGATAAAAACATTCTGATGGATGGATATGGATATGGATTCTACAGAATCTACCCAACAAATCAGGGTTTTTTATTTATTTTATACTTGAAAAAATAAAGAAAGTTGGGAAGAAGTATCTCTATTACGCTTCTAAGAATAATTAAAAATTATTTTTCAGATGTGGATGGTCATATTTCCGAAACTAATTGAGATAGACACATCAAATGTAGTATTTTTTAGAGCATTTTAAAAGATTTTTTTGGTGGTGATATAATATTCAGGGTATTCCATTTAAAAAAATCATACCTATTGTCGTACCCTGTATATCATATGAGATAATAATCATCGGATAACTGATTAGAATACTACCGAATTAACCAAACAAGATGACATTTTAGTTTATTTTGTACAATAAAAAATAATAATGTTAAAGGGGTGTAAATTTTTAATAACACATAATAAGTTTTAGTTTTCCAAAAAGAATTTGTAATAATTAATAATTTTTTTTCAATATTTTTCCTGTAAAAAGCACCTCATTTTAAGTTAGATTGGTAAGTTTCAGAATTTTGACCAAAAAATTAATTTCTATCCCATAGTGCGATGACCAGGTGCATTAACCGGCATATCATAAAAGAAATATAGCAAAGGTGGCCGCAAGACAAGCAAGTCGATTTTTTTCTGTTTAGATAGTGCTTCAACCACATAGGGTTATTTGCACGTAAACAAAAATTAGTCGTTTGTTCACATCACATGTTTGTTGTACTACTCTATGATTTATATTGAGTTTATTAGCTCACAGTCTTTTATAAAATTTAATGTATCTCTTAAATTGTTATTAAGAATGTCCTGAAGGGAGTCTTTAAGGTTATTTTTCTGTCTTTCTCGCGCGTGCTTTGGACACTCCACTAAAATGTGTTTAATGGTTAGATGCACTGTACACAATTCACAGAAAGGACGGTCGTCTTTTGTTAGAAGGTAACTATGAGTTAGTTTAGTATGCCCTATCCGAAGTCGGTAAACTTTTTTGTGTTTTTTCTTATCAAAGAGCACCGAATTTACATTTTTAAACTGTTTCTTCTATAAAATAAAACTATTATTTTAGGGACTGCCTACCATGACGAATCACCGGAACTTTGCAATTACGTAACAAGTCCCAAGATCAATTGGTCGTACGTAGGTGCCGCAACAGTGTCCGTAGTGTTGTTCGTGTGTGGATGTTGTATATTTTTATGTCGGAAGTGCTACAGAGACTGTTGTAGACGTGATTAGGTTTGACCTACTGTTCAATTCCAAAGCCTTAAAACGACATTTACTAATGGGTAGGAAAAACTAATAAACAATAAGTTTGTAAATAGGTTTGATTTAAGCGTTAAGCATAAAAAAGTGCTACTAAAGTTAGTCTTTCATTTATGCTTAATTTTAATGTAACAATATTGCAATACAATTTTAAATACAGGGTGGCCCACCATATTCGATACGGTCTGTAGCTGGATAACCATGGGTTTTTAAAATAAGTAAATACTGAAACATATACAGGTCGGATAAGGCCACAGTATAAAATTATATTTTTTTAAATGGAACATCCTATATGTTATGTCGGTTTTAGATTCTACATAAAAAAATAATTTAAGTTTGTTTATAGTACCAAGTGTCTAATTTTATTCGTTTTTGTGATATTTGATTTTTTTCAAAATGCAGGGGTGCAATTAAATTAATTTTATTTTAACAATATAAACTCCTTAAACTTTAAAATTTGTTACAAGATTAGGAAAAGTCTGCCTTATCATACGTAGGTCATATTAAGATCATAGATTATACAGGGTGATCAAAAAATAATTTCAATTTTTTAGAAAGTCAAATTGCAATATCTCTCTTATTTTAAATGGAACACCCTGTATTTTTTATACCACATGATGACAAACCAAATGCTCTTTCAAATGGTGTATAGGTTGCCTATACCTATCTTTTATACTTTTTAAGTAAATTCCGTTTTAACATATTTTTATTCCAAATGTCTATTTAAATGTAAGTAGGCTGTGATATAGCTATGCCTATTTACTAAGCCGTTATTGCAAAATGTAAATTTGTTGGAAAAAAGCACAAAATTAAAAGGTTTTGTATTATCTGAAACTATTTTTAAAATTCACAGAAAAAAAATTCATTAGATGCTTATAATACTACTTCCAATAACACTTATTTCAGCTGAATGTGGTAATGATAAAACCTCTGGTCAGTTATGACGACATTCTGTGACCTATAACTCGTTTCTTCCATTATCCGTAATAACTGTGTAAATTTTTTTAAAGCAACTATTAAGGTTATCAGATGGTTTCTCCTGGAATATTTTTCAGGATTAACTCTAGACTAAAGTAAACCATTTTTTCTTTCACATCCTACCAGTATTATATCATCTTGTTGTTGTAGAAGAAGGGTTTTTATTTAAAATCATTGAAATTTCTTTTAAACTGACTAAACCACTAGTAATCAATAAATGGTCGTTGTTATTTTGTTAAGAAAAATATTAATGGCTGCTATGTCACAGCCAACTTTAATTTAAATAAACATTTGGACAAAAAATTTGTAAAAACAGATATTACTAAAAAGTACAAAAGATAGGTTCTTATAGGCAACCTATACACCATTTCAAAGAGTAATTTATTTGTCATCATGTGACGTAAAAAATACAGGGTGTTCCATTTAAAATAAGAGAGATATGGCTATTTGATTTTCTGAAAAATTGAAATTATTTTTTGATCACCCTGTACAATATTTGATCTTGATTTGACCTACGTATGATATGGCAGACTTTTTCTAATCTTGTTACATATTTTAAAGTTTAAAGTGTTAAAGTAAAATCTATTTAATTTTACCTCTGCATTTTTCAAAAAATCAAATATCACAAAAACGAATAAAATTTGACACTTAGTACTATAAACAAAGTTGAGTTATTTTTTAAAGTAGAATCTAAGACCGTCATAAAATATAGGGTGTTCCATTTAAAAAATATAACTTTCATACGTTACACTTTTTGAGACATCCTGTATAGACTAAAATAATTTTATACTGTGGTCTTATCCGACCTGTATATGTTCCAGTATTAACTTTTTTAAAAACCCCATGGTTATCCAGCTACAGACCGTGTCTAATACGGTGGGCCACCCTGTATATAAGGGGTGATTCATTACGAAGTACCTACTTTTTTATTTAAAAATTACCTTATTAAGTAATATTTATTATTATACAGAAGAACTATATCTTACATTTTTTTTAAATTATGGCTTTTAAATGTTGGCCTTAACTGCGCCTAACATGGTCTGTTTTTAAGCTCCAATTTCCGAGCGCTAAATTCGTTAGAATCAACACGTACACTCGCAGCTACTGCCGCTATATTTTCTGCACTACGTGCTGGATGTGGCTCATTTGGTCAAGAATTATCCAATAATGAAAATTGAAGTCCAAATTTTTGTGATGGTACAGCCAATAGTCTGTACCATAAGTTGCCCGAAGCGCACGAAACACATTTCTCGGAGAACGATGATTTTCAGAATACAGTTGAACAAGTTTTAGACGTTGTACCGGGGGCTTAGTCTTCCCAGGATAAATTGTCAAACAGTACTGAACACAAATACCAGAACAGTTTGAAATTTGGACACTCTTATCTATCCAAAAATACGTACTAGAAAAAGTACCTCTAAATGAATCACCTCTTATTTTTTACACTAGTGCAAAAACTACTCTTATGAATTTGTTTCTTAATACCTTTTTTTTTTCTTTACTCAATTAACCATAGAACTTTAATTAAGTGATTGGTCGATAATATTGTGTAATAATAATAGTTGTAGTATTATTAAATGCACCTTGATTAAAAATGTAAAACACAACAACTCATTCAAATAAAATTTTAAAAATTTTAATATAATAGGGAAATTAGCGTTATTGATAATTATTGTTAAAAAAATTGTGCAAATTTTTTTATTGTAGGGAGAGTGGGGCAGGATGGCGGTACTTAAGGTTTGAAGAATAATAAGAGCAAACTTGATACTTTAAGAGAGTTATATTCGCTTTTATGTTACCTAGTAATTAATAGGTGGTGACATAAGAAAGGTTTAATAATTTATTTTAGAAAAAAAACATCAACATTCAAAGAAAGGTAGTTTTCCATGCTGCGGGCAGGATGGAGTACTCCCCGGGGTAAGATGGGGGTGATGTGGATAACAAGAACATTTTTTTCTGGTATCAGTTTTTTTGTCCTTTATTTAAAACTGAGTGAGCAGCAAAACCTATTTTAATATAAAAAATATTTAATGCCGTCTGTGGTCCAAAAATTGCGTTTGTAGTTAGACCTTAGAATAGGGCCGGGATAACCCAAGCACTGAAGCCGCTCGGCTTTCTGTGCCTTTTTACGTCTGGGTGATGTTAGCCAGACGGGACCTACAACTTAACGTGGGTTCCGAAACACGGTCCTATGCTCGACAACTAAAGACAACGTCTCCGACCAGGGGACCCTCGAAGCTTCCAATTGAGTCGAGTCCGCATGTCTACAGTTGCGCAGGACACGGCAAAGTGTGTTCCGGTGCCATGGTCCTTTG
Source organism: Listronotus bonariensis (assembly GCA_014170235.1). Taxonomy (NCBI): domain Eukaryota; kingdom Metazoa; phylum Arthropoda; class Insecta; order Coleoptera; family Curculionidae; genus Listronotus; species Listronotus bonariensis. The sequence continues at coordinate 100,276 of JACEGR010002509.1, read as the reverse complement.
GTAGCCTTCAGCGTCGATACATTTCGCACTTTGTCCGTCCGTTGTTGAGCTAACCATTAAATTTCTGACTTATAAATAAGTATTTGGCCACAGCAGGATTTGAACCCACCTCACGTCGATGGTGCGTCCAACGACTCAGCGCTTTATACACCTGATCATTACCCGACGCGTTTGTATTTAAGACACTCTTAAAAAAAATCTGTGAAAAGCACACAAATTAACAAAAATTACAACTCATATTATGCAAAAAAATCCTATTATTTTTATTTTGACAATCCAGAAATAATTTCCGCTGCCCCATCTTATCCCTCCATGCAATCTTATTAAAATAGTTTAAATTAAAAAAAAGATTGTCCAAGAAACTCAATTTTGTTATACATTAAATTTAATTTTAAATTCAAATCAATGTATTACATAAGAGGGAAATTTACACTATTAGATGTGGTCGTCAGTATATAGGTTAGTTTGAGCGTCAATCACAGCTACATCTCATCAGCTAGCATTTTTTAATAAACCATAGTCACCTGTCATAATCAGGAGGAATATAACAACTGGGCGATTGACAGGTGTCATGGCGGCTTATCAAACGATGCCTGAACAAACGTATTAGGTCAGTATAAACCCTAAAATTCGTTGGGTACCTCGTCTTAGCACACTCTTCCCTAGCTACTTTATATTTGGTTTTTAGAAAATCATAAGCTAGCTAAACAAACTAATATCACTTTCTCTAATAGAAAATAAATATTTAATGCAGACCTTTTTCGGACCCTGTATGTTTAAACGCGGATAATGATAATTTTTTCCTACCCATTTATTGTCGTAGCCTTAAATTATAAACTGTTGATTAGGATAATCCTAGGATAATCGAAGGAAGCTATTTTAAATTTTAAAAAGATCAATTTTAAGTTGTGTTAATAATATTTACTTTGTAATTATATTAAACTTTTTTTTATTCAACTTCGTAATCGTAATTTTATTATTAATTTATGAAAACTTGGCTCTTGATTGGATGATTTAAAACTAACAGCAAATCAGATTGTCGGGTTTTAAAATTCAGAAATAAAGTTTCGATTATAAAAATTGGATAAGTACGGCCCAAGTCCTATTTCCAAATCATATTTTTTTGTAAAATAAACCATTAATGTGTATTTATGTGATTAGAAGATAAGAGATCAGTTTAACAAACTTAAAAAATATAACAAACCTTTTCTTAGTAGGCTGATCACACCTCTCACAAAAGAAATAGAATCCCTACTCCCTATCTAACAGCAATTTTAGGCCTTCAACCAATTATAACCGCGGTAATAATTGGTGACAACTTTGACGTATAATACATTGTTTAAACGTCAACCTAACCGATTGGTAAATACCGTTTTAGAATTGGTTTTTCACCTAAAATTGATGTAAGTCTGTAAAATAAAACGGCGGATCGTGTGTGGACAATTTACTAGTAATTTTATTTTTTCACTACAACTGTTGGTGACATTGTCACTTGTCACACCAATATATTTTCAAAATGGCCGTCTCGTTTATTCGGTAATCGGCCGGTTGCAGCACTCGAACGATGTTACCAACAGAAGTAAGTGACTGTACCCAATATCGCGAAATAAAAGTCACTAAACAATTGACAATACATAACTGTCATTTTAAAAAACAAGTAGTTATTCTATTTTTTTAATGAGGGCTGTGAGGTTGACAGGCAGGCGCGGCTCGTTCACAACGTCATTCGGTCAATGACTGACCTAGATTATTTATTTTTTAAACCAAAAAATAGAAGAAAATTATCGTTAAAAACAACTACAAATTTATCGGTATGCGAAATCTTTCTTAATATAGAATCGAACTAATTGACTTTGCAGCATTTTAAATTGACCTTGTGGGTTTATATGGCAAGGCAAGATGCCATAACCAAAGAAAGAAGCGCTTTACAAATTTAAAAAGAGAAACGTATATTATCAAAACGTTGATGGGCGACAAATTAAAATTTACTAATTTCCCTGGTAAAACGTATGATTAGTAAACAAGTAAATTAAGCATAAAAAAACATTGCTTATTGGCAAATAGGTGTATACCTATTATATCGCCCAGCCGCGCCTATCCAGAAGAACAACGACGCAACTGTAAAATTCTAAGAGTTGCAGTAGAGACGAAAAACAAATACCAGTTATTATAGTTTTATATTTAAACAAAGCGAGAAAAATGTACCATCTGGTGGCCATTAGTGGCTCTACGCTTACGTCGTTGTTTTACCGTATAAAGGGATTAATTTGAAATCATTGCCTACCTTCTTTTCTATTAACAGTGGATTTAGGTATGCAAGAAATATCATATAATTCTAAATAGAATCTTTAAAAATACTGAAAAACGAAATTTAAGGGCCCTCTAATAAAAAAAAATAAGTTAAAATTTTTCTAAAATAGTAGAGCATTTAAAGTAATTTTAGGATGATTATGACACTCTAAAGTCTATCCAAGTTACAAATGCGAAGAAAGTAAACAAATTCATGCAGTGTGGCGTGTACACTGAAATAGACAGGGGTGCACTAAGGAATTCCATTGGTTCGAAGCAAATATACTTTCCAAAATATGGTGTGACATTTAAGTCGTAGTAGTACCTTCAGGGTCGGTCATATCGACGTTCTAAGGGGGGCATGGGCCGAAAAGAAGTGTGTGAGATGGCAAAAAAAAACAAGAAAAGCATAAAAAAGTCCTCTAATCTCTTTTTATTGTTTTCACCTTTCATTATTTTTATAAAATTACACAAAACCTCCTTCCCACGTATTTGAAAAGGTTCTCACTCTTCAATTCCATCATCAGCCTCACCACTCGGACCAACCTTGGGGAGGGGACCCTCAATAAATGCCCATATTTGCCATTAGACATGTATGAAACACAATAAAATAGAAAGGAAGTCGCATCCAACGGGTGGGGCCATGGCCCCATGGCCCCCTATGACCGCCCCCGAGTACCTTAGTATACAGTGGAGTGATTTTAGCAATTTAATTTAATAACTTTTACATATTTTAAGCAATTTTATTTCATTATTTTTAAAATCGGAACTACAATGCCGGCCCTGCATGGCAAGGCTTCAGGTTTATAATTATGTTGTATTGCCTTTCAACCAATAGACGTACAGAAACCGCGATACCACGCGTTGATCACTGTTTACACTTTTGGAATATGAAACTTGGATACAGTTCGGATAAAAATATTATACCTACTGTATTGGGGCGCCAAAAATCTCGTTCAGTTTAATGCATCCAAAACACAGTCATGTTCCTTGTCGCGAAAAAAATCATCAAACACTCATCCTTTGCTTATGAGTGGCCAGGTTTTGCAGAGCGGGGACACATTTAACCTTGTGGGCGTCACATTTGAGAATAACCTTAACGGGCATAAACACATTGTATCTATAGCCACCGCGGCTTCAAAAAGCTTGGATTTCTTTTCCGAGCCAAAAGTATTTTTCTCCTGCCAATTTATACACTTTGTATGTGTCCCAAATTCGACCCTCTGTGAAATATTGTTCTCATATCTGGGGAATGGCATCCCCTACAACCATCAGCATTCTTGATGCCATTCAAAGAAGGGCTGTTCGTCTTATTAATGATCCTTTACTTACTCAAAGACTTCCTTCTCTTGCCCATTGTCGAGCTGTGGGAGATCTATCGCTCTTCTATAGATACTTTTACAGCTTCTGCTCCGACGAATTATCCAGTATAGTCCCTCCTCTTGCAGCTCGCAACAGTGGTGCCGCGCGTATGCATCCCTATACGGTTCAATTGGACAGGCCCCGAACTTCCCATTTCGTTCGTTCTTTTATCCCTAGAGTTTCTAGACTGTGGAACCTACTGTCAGCGGAGGTTTTTCCTTCCCCCCAAATCTTCAAGTTTTTAAGTCCCGTGTTAACAAACTTCCTCTTACCCTGCTTAAGACACCCACGGTACGTTAATATTTAGGCTTTCAGCCTTCGTGGATTATCCAAAGATAAAAATTTGAAAAACCAACAATATACAGGATGTCCCATTTAAAAATTAAATCTCTTGGAATTTGCGATTAAATGGGAAGTTGAGTAAACTTGTTATTTATAAACACAAACTTTTTATTGAAATAACAACCCTATCAGGTTTAATTAATATCGATAAAGAAATTAAAAATGGCAGCCGAAAAGTTAACTCGTGGCACCCGTTACATTTTAGACAGTTTAAGTTTATTTTACTGACCTCTTATTATGCATAAACGTTGATTTACTTTATTATAATTAATATATTTTAAAAGTACACCGAAATTCTAAAATTATTAAAATTTAAATATGATTAATAAATTGTCCAGTTTTTTTGATTGTAATTAGGTAGATTTTACCCTTTATTACACATTTTTATGTCGTAGTTAAATGACAAGTGATCCATGTAGAAATTATAATGTAATTAATTAAAAATCATTTTGTATAAATTTAGATTTCTGAATTCTATGGATTTATTTGTATACTTTAGGTAGAATCTAAAGAATTTTTTAGTTATTATCCATTTGTTTTTAGTTAAAAATTAGGATACGTTTATTTATAAAAGTTTTAAAAATTTAGTGCAAGAATTCTAAAACTATCTATTCGTACTGTTTCATTAAACAAAATACACTTTTTGTCCTACCCTCTCTACTAAGTATAGTATATAGTATATAATAAGTCTTATTATCATTAATATCAGCATTAAAAATAGCTTTTATGTTTTACCCATCTATTATTGATCTGTAATACCTTAGAAACGGAATATGTTATGGTAGCAATAATACCTGCTATCACACCTAGGGCATTATAAGCGGGCATTATGATAATGCCCGCTTATAATGCCCTAATGTGATAATATGGAAATTGTATTGCTTATCCAATTTTATTTCTCTCACAATAAAGATCAAGTTTATACAAAAAATAATTTTTCTTTAAACAATACTAAAAATTAAACTTTATTTCCAAAATAAAAATTACAATTTTGAAATGTCCCGGAAAATGTAGCTGATCCCACTATAGAATGGTCGGTGTTTTTTGTGATGGTAGCAGCGGTGGTAGCACTAACGCTATTTTGTATAGAAGAACAGTCCATTAAAGAATTTTCAATAGTCGATACGGAATTAACCTCGGAATTAACTGAATTGGCAATCATTTTGGCTACTTTGTTTTTGGATGAAATACTTTCTTCGATATATCCTTCAGCTACTGAAGAGCTTTTCCATTTCCCATGTTGTTTTAGCGTTTCAAACGAAGCTCCTGCCTCAAGAAGTAAAGTTGACTATGTGCGACGCAAATAGTGGCCGGTGTAAGCTTCTGCATTATCCAATTTTAAAAATTTTGCGATCAATGTTGGGACGCTTCGAATGGGTTGTACTGTACATCGATCCATTCTATAGGTAAGAAAGAATCTTCGCCTCTTTATTCCAGCTGGTCTTAATGTTGTGTACTTTTTTATTAAATTTAAAGCGCCTTAATCTTCTTCAATGATAATAAAACTTTTGAAGTTGAAGTTTTAGTTTCTGGTACCTTTATAACCAAGACTGTTCCTCTATCTTTAATGTCATCAATAGTAATTTTGACCAACTCATCTCGTCTTAAACCTCCAAAAACACCCATTACCAATATGACTTTATGTACCAAGTAGATATCATCAGGAGCCTTCTTAATTAATTTTAATATTTGTTCTCCTTCCAAAACTTTAAACTTCTTCGGGACGTATCCTTTCGACTTAACTTTTAAAAAAGATATGAGACGATGGTATTGCGAAATGTCTATATTTTCATAGACCATCAACGTAGACCTTAGGGTGGAATACTTGGTCCAGAGAGAGTTCGGACTGTATTTTTCCGACTAAAAATAATAAAGTTTGTTAAACATATGTATTAAAATAAAATCAACTTACCAGTTCCTGAAAATATGCCATTAAAACGGTTTCGGTTATTTGAACAATTGCGTTCGCATCTTTCCAAATACCAAATATGCCATACTCCCGATCATACTGTTGCCTTGATTTAACTGGCAAAAGATTTTCGGTCGCTTTTATGGCCTTTTCTCTTATATTTTGTGGAATATCTTCCATTTTGAGCAAATCGTTAAATAAAAAATGCCAACTGACTAACTGATAGAAACATCAAAGTCAAACTTAAGACCAGTCATTATCTACTTACGTATACAGGTACAGGTGCAACTTATTTTTATATTGCGAATAAATAATGAAATTAGTCATTGAACTCTTTTTTGGGTAAAACATAAAGCATTGTATGCACCACGGGCTTTACTGGACTATAATGTCCATCAGGTCGAAATCTAGCACTCGGGCCAGAGGCCCACGGGCTATTTCGACCTTGAGGACTATTATAGTCCTAGTAACGCCCTTGATACATAAATAGCCATTATAAGATGGCGCCCAATAGCCTACTTAAAGTTGTTATGTGTCAATTCAAAGTTTGTAGGGTTAAAAAAGGGGTATGTATAATGTAAAGGTATCGACCTGTTTTTTTTTTTGTCAAATGGTTCAATTAATGTGTGTTCACACTTTGATTATTATTTTCATTAAAATTATGGATAAAGTATGCACTAAATGTTTAAAAACTTTTTTAAATAATAAATGTTAATGTTTGTTATATGCACGATTTCCAAACGAACACCAAAACACAAAAATTGTAGAATATCTGGTTTCTTATTAACTTACATTTAAAATATATATTTAAATTGTCATGATTATTTTCATTTTAAAATTATTGTTAAATTAATATTATGGGTTCAAAATGCCTGTTAAAACCATATACGTCTAGGCACATACAGATTGATTTTAGGATGTGGTAACGAAGTGATAATCATGTTGATTTTCTTTAAATTGTTGTGTATTAATTTTAATTCCAAATTTTCTAAACTATAAATTATTTAAATATAAAGTTAAAAGTAAATATTTTGTCATTTATTTTTTTATCTAATATTATACAGGACTCTTTCCGCGGTCCTCGAGTAGTGCGGTCAAGTTTTCGTAGAAAGCTACGGAGCTTTTCCGGGTAGGCGGCTGGAGGTGTCGTACGGGTGTTTCTGTACCCTTGGAGATCGAGAAAAGATTCACGCTAAATTGATAGCGCCTTTCTTCTGGGGCTAAGCTCTGTGAGTGAAGAATCCTACAACTGATGATTCTACGTTTTGGTGTCGAAGCACATGGTGTCTTCGTATGGTCGAGGAGGTGCGCGCGCCTTGCCGAAAATCGTCAGTAGTGAAAGCGACCGCCCAGTAAACAAAGTGGTCGTCCATAGGACATATGGAATGTACTAACATCCCCAGGACGTCCATGGAATATCCTGGGGGACAGTTTGAGATCGCGTTCAGACGTCCTACTTTGATTCTGCGCCTTACGTAAATAACGAACGTAGGCGATAACCAAAGTACCCATATCTCTCTATTACTAGTCGGTGGTTTAAAGTTCTAGAGAGTGAATTCTTAAATTCTGTGCATCAAGAACGAATAATTTTGTAACTAATAATTCGCGAAAATGCATGGTTTACTAAAGTCCTGTTAATATCCTAAGAGAGAACTTGTGAGGTCGTTCGGTCTAAGTATGAAGATCCTATAAAATGACATCCTTCGGATGTAAAAATAATGACATAACTGGGACGTTTGCAAATCCCACGGACGTTCTAGGGACCATGTGTTGCGGATGATCCCATAGCGGGACCAATGGATCAATGTGGGACGTCTCATGGACATCGCGTGTTTACTGGGCGATTATGCGCGATACCAGTAGCAGTTCTTGGTTTGACAGCTACAATTTATGCATGTTCAGAATTGAATTATTTGTTTTAAAGTATTTCTTATTCATATGCTAGAAAAATCAGGAAGTTTCGGGGCTCGATTATCCAGATTTTCCACGGACAAAACCGGGAAAGTTAATGAGCAATAGCTCATATGACCGGAACGGAAGAACTGGTGAATTAACTATTCGAGCCATAAAACAAAGAAATAGAAATAATATTATACAGCGTGACTCTAAAACAAAGTTGGGACCAATAATAAAATCCTGTATTCGAATACGAATCCTGAATTCCGTATTCTAAAAGTATTTTAATATTAAGGATTCAAATACCAAGAAAAAAAAGCATTCGAATAACGTTTTACATTTGCATATATATTTTACATAAAAAAGGTATACCTGGTAAAAGGTGATTTATGCAGCCGTTTTTGAGATAGATGGATTTAAAAAGATTACTGCCAGTATGGCAAGGTCTAAGCTATACAGAGTGTTTCTAAATTAAAGAGTAATCTTTGATAGTGTAAATCCTTATAGAAACACTAATTTAAAGTGTTACAAAAATCGTTAAACTTTAAAAAAGCGTGAAACGTTTTAACCATTTTTTGAAGTGCACTAAAATGTCTTCCTTATTTAAAAAATAACTCTTTTTCCACGACCGTTAGAAAAAATGCTGTTTTTTGAATCGTTAACATGAAGTTAAAGTACTCCATTCTAGTACAATACATAAAGTGTTAAAAAAGTAACATTTTTTAACACTTCAAAGCTTTTTTCACACTTTAAATTAGTGTTTTGTTTCAGTGCCTACTACAATAAACTTAAATATTAATTTATGCAATGTTACAGTAAACGCGACATCAATTGGACTAAACGGTCAAGTTACCTTTGATTTCGCTAATATTTCTTTTAGTTCATGTGTCACTAGTTTTAAAATTGACAGTTTGCAAATAAATTTAATAGAAATTATTGAAAATAAATAGTAATAATGAATTTGGATGATTAAGAAATTTAAAGGGAATTTATACTGTTTTAGTATTATTTCTACAAAAAGTAACTACATACATACAATTTTCTAAAATTAAATAATTAATGCATATTTAAGAAGAGAATAATTGTCTCCTAAAAAATAAGAAGACTATGATTTTGTGTTGCAATATAATGGCTGTGCTGCAAAAATTAATTATTAGGTTTAGATAAATAAAACATGTATAAAATGGTATTTTGAAAATTTTTTATACGGTTTTTGTGGATTGCTGCACTTGCCTCCTAATGGCTCGTGCTGTCAAACTTTCCATTCGTAAAAAAAGTATCACTTTATGCACTTGTTACATAAATTACTATTTTATTTTTAATTTGATTGATTTATATGAATATTAAATAGCTTTGAAATAAACAAAAAGTGTGTGTAATTTGCACGTCTTTGTTTTACACATTAAAATGCCTTTTTAATTACTTAACAATCATTTAACTCACACAGCAGAAAAAAATACAATAAAAAACCTATGATATTCGGGAGAGTTGTGTTATTTGATCTTGTAACCACTCATAGTATCTGCTAACGTCAATGAAAACTGTTGCACTTTTGTTACTACAACTTGCATTGTCGTCGATATTTAATACGCTTGCTACACCATGGATGTAATATCTGCCGGTATCTGGATGTTTCATCACTAAACCCGCTCCTGAATCTTCCCTACATGGGCCAGAATCTAAAAACAAACATATATATACTAGGGTGACCGTTATTTCCCAAATAGATTTTTTTAGCAATCGCTCCCTGAACTTTTGGTTTATACCCTAAAAAATATATTCAATCTAAAAATGATTTTAATTTCTGATTTAAACCTTGCCGAAATCTTGTTGCTTTTCCCATTTAAATAACATGGGATTTTTGGACTTTTTCTTTTATTTTTTTTTTCCCAGGCGCAAATAGATGAAAAAATCTACTTATATATACAGTGTGTCCAAGATAAGGATCCTAAGCATGGGAATATCAGTAACTATTGAAGATACAGCTTAGGTTAAATTAGGAAAATGTTGTGTTTTTTACAGCTTATATACATGCCGTTTAGAAACTTGAAAAATTTTCATGGCCTGCTGAGATATTTGGCAAAAACCAAAATTTGACTATATCGATTTTATTTTTTTCTGACTTTATTTGAAGAGATATAAAAAAACTTATAACACTTTTACATTAGTACTTTTTAGCTACTATATGGTGGTATTTTTAGATTTTATACCCGACGTTTCGTTTTCAAGAAACCATCATCAACTTTATTTTTTTATATGGCTCGAAGAAAAACTACACCCTGTATCTGATCCCATTTTTTATTACAAATTCAACGATGTATCAAATGTCATATTTTAATAATTTCGATAAAATTAAGAAAAAAAAATAGTGGATTTTTTTATCACTCCAATATATAAACTGCGTCTAAAAAGTCTTGCAGATATTAAAATTTGGCCATTAATTTTTGTAAAAAACGACAAAATACGTAATGTTTTTTGTTGAATTAAACATTTTTTGACTTCTATTCCATTTTGGTGTCCTGAAAAAGTGTTAAGGTATATAACCTTAAGTTTTTAAATGGGACCTGTATATTATTATAATTATAGATTTTTTAGAAATTCAAAATGTGTTTTAAGTATATGTCTATACTTATCTTTAACAGTTTACGAAATATTGAAAATTGAAAATCAGGCATATTCCTAGTGGCAAACCTTATATCTAATTTTTTTTATCTTTGGACAAACCACGAAGGCTTAAAGCCTAAATACTAACGTACCGTGGGTGTCTTAAGCGAGGTAAGAGGGAGTTTGTTGACACGGGACTTAAATACTTGAAGGTTTGGGGGGAAGAAAAGACCTCCGCGGGCAGCAGGTTCCACAATCTAGAAAGTCTAGGGATAAAAGAACGAACAAAGTGAGAAGTTCGGGGCCTGTCCAGTTGGACCGTATAGGGATGCATACGCGCAGAACCACGAGTTTCTCGGTTGGGAATTTCGTTGATAAGTCGACTTGTGCTACTATAATATCATAAACTAGCTGTTATTTAGAACATAGAAAATAATTATAAATTCTAAGTATTATTCTTGACTAATGGAACCTTTTCTAGGCGGATTACCATTGCTATGTTTATTGGATACAGTAACTATTATACATGAAACACATCTAGAATTTCTGGTTTTAGCATATACTTATAAACTGGTATTTTTTTTGTAAATGTTCTATTGATAAGGTTTGTCGGTAAAGATCCTATGCATCCTGTATTGAATAATACTTGTATACTTGTAAAAATACCAACCTTGATTTAAATGTCCAGCACATATTTTATCAGTGGTAACATATCTGATTGCCCAATTTTCGTCAAATTCGTTATAACAACTTGTGTAGTTCATAACTGGAAGATCAAGATCTTTTGGATTGCCTGGTTTACCTGATGGTACATATCCCAACGATGTAACCTAAAATAAAGGGGTAAATAATAAATAAAATAATTCATTTGTACCCTAATCCCGTTTTTTCCTTATTTTATTTATTCAGCAATACATGCATCCATCCTTTCCATGATTTAGTCCTTTAGTTCTTCAGTTATCCGTTATCCGTTTATCAAGTCCTCCAATCCTTCAGTCTCCCAGTCACCAAGTTAACTGGTCAGTCACTCATTTGGTCATCGGTTCATCCAGTTTCCAAATCCTCCATCAGTTATCTAGTCATTCAGTTCGTTAGTTCTCCAGTTATCTGGTCATCAAATACTTTAGTCATCCGGTCATCCAGTCCTTCATTCATTCAGATATATATTGTCATTCTGGACAAGTTTTCTGATCCTCCCTATTCATTTATTAATTCATTATTCGTTCTTTATTTATTATTCGTTTTCCTAGTCTTTGTTTGAATAATTATTAAAGAGTTTTCTGATGGTTTTAAATTATTTGGTTTATTCATACTGAATTAGTAATAAATAATAGTTTAAAAAAACTAAAAAACACGCTTTTATATGCAACCGAACTAAAAATTAGAAAATAATTTTTCATTACAAAGAGTTTGTCACTTCAGAATAAAAGCGTGGGGTGCATTTTACTATTTTTCATAACTTTTCCCTCATAGATATTTGCAAATAGAATAATTATAACATTTAATATATTAAGCACCCCACGCTTTTATTCTGAAGTGACAGACTCTTTGTAATGAAAAATTATTTTCAAATTTTTAGTTCGGTTGCATATAAAAGCGTGTTTTTTAGTTTTTTAAACTATTATTTATTTTTCATTTTTAGTTCGATATATCAATTAGTTTTCTGCGGTCATGTGATATTGAAATGTTTTACGAGCACGCATGCGCAGATCACTCGCCTAGCTCTAGCTCGCTTACTCTTTCACAGAGGATCTTTAAAGGAATTTATTATCCTGGCGGTCCTAATCAGGATAACGAAATACTGTTTTTAAATTATTGCATTATCATCGGTCCTTGATACGTGTGCAAAGTTTCAGAGAAATTGAATCGCTGGGAGTTGGTAAAAATTAGGCTCAAAGATTCCGTTACATAGATAGATAGATAGATAGATAGATACAACCCAAGCTAATAAAAGCGTGTTAAAAAGTAACGCAAGTTTTAAATATCTTTAAAACCGCTAAAGCTACCTTTACCAAATTTGGTATCTAAGGAGTTTAGGACATGTGGAATTAAATAGTGGTATCGGCACTATTGCCAGGTTTCCCAGTTTTGTGCTACACATATTTTTTTAAAAATTTAATACCCTTAAGTTTTTAAATTTTCAAGATTCTGTCTCTATTAGTTGTTAAGATATGATACACTCCACTTTCAGCAAATAGTAATTTAGGGTTTAAATATCATTAAAACCGCCGAAGCTATGTTTACAAAGTTTTGTATTTAGGAGTTTTTGGCGTGCCTAATTAATCAGTGATAACAGTATTGTTCCAAAATTTTAATAAAATTGCGGTGTTGTCATATCTCGGTAACTGGTAAAGATTGAATTTTGAAAATTTGGAATCTTACTAAAGTTGGCATGCTTTTTGTATTGCAATCAAAATAAATTTAGCATTTCATTTAAAATACAAAAAATATTACATGTAGCGTAAAACTGGAAAATCTGGAAATAATGACAGTTATACTGTTCAATTCTACTTGGCCAGGACCCTTATGTGCCAAAATTGTAAACACAGCTTAAGTGGTAGAGATATATGATGAGCGCATCTGAACTTTGTCCCTGAAATGTGGTGTTGTCGTATTTTAGCTGTTCGTAAAAATGGAATTTTAAAAATTTGTGGACGTATTAAATTAAGCCTGCGGAATTTATAACAAAAAAATAAATTGGGCATAGCATTTAAAAAAACAAAAAGATACGTATATCACAAAACAGGAAAATCTGGCAGCGGTACTGATATTACTATTAAATATTTCATGCCCAATACAGTCCAGATACCAAAATTATTAAATGTACCCAGCAAACACTATTTGCCGGCAATGTACATTTTTCTTATTGGCATTGATGGTAAAGCATTGGCAATTGGTGGCAATATTATGCCAACATCTTATACGCATTAAAAAGTCAACCCTAAATAAACACTTAATTGCCAATAAATTTTACATGCAGGCGAATTGCCGGCAGCATACAAAAATGGCGGCATACCAATCCTGATTAAATAAAGCACGCGTTTTTGTTGCAGGCAAATAAATATTGGATTTTTGAAGGCAAAACTTCAACGCATATTCATACTGTTCAAACCATATTATTAACATTGGTATTTAACTAACATTAAAGCAATTTTTTGATCTGTTTTATTTATAATGGCAGCTAAACAACATTATTTTATGTTTTTTACATAATTTAAAGGAAATGGCATTTTCATAACATTTTATTGTTAAAAATCATGCAAATAAAAATTAGGTCAAACAAAATGTTTATTATGTATTTTGGAGTGAATAAAAATAAAATGATGGTAAAATTAGCTACGTTAATTTCGACCAAAGGTGACCGCTTTGTGCATTTGTTTTCTACAAGGTTGTCTAGCTTTTTAGTTTCTTTTTTAAAGAAAAGAGTTTTTAATAGACATAATTAAATGAATTCATTACCTAATAAGTGAGTGTTGTGTGATTAATTGGTGTTGGCTAATCGAGAAGGCAAGATATTAAAGTAGACTGTTAGGAGCTGTAAACATTTTGTTTATAACTTTATTAAAAGTTTTAAAGACGTGTTAATAAAAAATATTATATATATTTAATAGTTTTTTTGACATACCGATAGATGGCGTAATGGACAATAAACTACTACGTTTCTGCAATATCTTCGCTTTTTATCGTCTAAACCGTACCCATTAGACAAAAATAATTCGAGAGCGGTCTGAGGTAGGTGATCTCACTTAGCTTTGAAAGAAATATCTTCGGCTAGTGAAAAATCTGCATCTCCAAGTTGGACAGTGTTCCGAGAGATGGTACTTTGCATTGCAAGGAAATTGCATGCAGTAAGGAGTTTTTTCCTATTTTAATTTTCAAATAAAATATCGCATGATTTTAGCTTTTAAAAAAAAGTATATGCGTCAATTTTCGTCAATAAGACGTCAGCTTGCTGCTTGGGAGTATCTGCATTTGCCCACTTTCGTCTTTTTGTTATCTTTTTGCCAATAACTTATTAATGACGGATGCCATCACTTTATCTGCAACACGTGGCCTAATAACGGCCAATTGCCCACTTTCGCGTCTTTTTGATACCTTTTTGCCAATGCCTTGCCATTAAAGAGTGTTGGCAATGCCAGTAAATTAAATGTACAACGCCGGCAAAAAATGTTATATGGGTAGGTTTACTACTAATCCAGGATATCTCTCTGCATGTTCGTTTGATAATTTTTTATTATATTTTTATCAGTAATAGACTCTTCTTATATTTTCTTTGAGTATAACCATATAATTTCTTAACAAAAGTAGTTTCAAATTAAAAACATGTCCTTAAGTTTTCTTGAATAAATTTGAAATAAAAGAATTTCTTTATTCTTACCGATCCTACTAAACCTTCTTGGGGTGGATACGAAAGAAGATCTTCATAACATACAGGCTGCACATTCGTCGTTAAATTAAAAGTTCCATTTAATTTTAAGATAGCAATATCATCCCGATAATTTCCAAGTTCTCCTCTAAAGTCTGGATTAACCACTACACGTTCGACCTAAAAACACAATTAAAATGATTTAAGGAAAAATATGAAAAAAATCTGGGCATAAAAATATGAAAAAAAATCTGGGCATAAAATCGGATCTGAACTTTAACTTTAAAACAAGATTTTAATCTGACGACCCGTTTTTATCTTTCTTTGGTAATTATTCTTGTCAAACTGAAATTTTCAAGTATCACTACCTTACTTTTTAAACTAACAGATCTACCAAATCCGGAAAAACCTACATAAGGTCATTTTTAACGCAAGTAATATGTGTATCATCTAAAAAATGTATAACGTTTTAACGAAAATATTATAAAAATAAAAACATGTAAATTTTGTGGTTCTAAAAATCCTTACCACAAACAAAAGACTTTTACAAGGACATAATAAGCAAAAACATTGATGAAACTTCTTGGGCTCCCATCATTAAGTTTTTACTATTATAATTATTATTTTTATATTTATTCTTATAATTATTTATTTTAATTTTAATATCATTAAACAAATATTATTTAAGATATATTTTATTGTTATTATTTTAACACAAACATAATCGGCCATCAACTTATATACTTACTTTTAGGACTTGAGTGTTATTATCTTCTGAATCCATGTAAGAACTAAAAGACTTTCCTGCCGCCACAAAATAATCTATTGTTTTATTAATCACACCTTTATTTGAAGCTACGCAATGAGCAGCTAAAAATAAATGATTTTAGTTAGTTACATGGGGACATTTTAAGAGATATACACATTTTCCCAGCTAGATGTGTTCAATTTAAGTTTTGCTACTTGAACTCTAGCAAGTAGGGATTAGACAATCGACGCCTGTATGCATCGTTCTGATATAAACTGTGTACTCAACAACCATGGGTAAAATAACATAGTAATATTTAAACTTATTTTTTTTATTAGAAGAGTTACATACCTGTAATAACTAGATCTGTTGTAATAAGGGTTCCACCACAAATGATTTTAGAAGTATTAGACATATTATTCTCAGCGTATAATGAAACTGCCCAGGGGTTGATGATTTTTGAGTTTATACGCTTTCTTCCACATACTAAAATTTAAACACAATTATAATAATATACCAACTACTAACAGGGTTACGTTCATAAATCATTACAAAGTACACATTTCTTACATTTCTGTTACAGAGGTCGTTCCTTAATGTATTATTTATTACACTGCTTTCTGTCTTTCAGCGTTCAAAAATAGTCGGGGAATGTAAGTAACTCTGTATTACATTCCTTACCGTGCTCACAAGCGCGGTAACAATTTACCGATTTTGCGCATTTCATATTTGTCTCTTAAAAGAATAGAAACCAACGAAATTTTAATAATTTTTAGATTTACAAGTTTTTAAAAAGAAACAAAAAATATTTTGCTGATACTACTATGGTTGTCAGAACAACTTTGTTCAATTTAAGGCTCTTTTTATTTAGCTTCTAATTTTTCTCCAAACCACAAAATACCTAAAAACTTTTTAAATTCAAAATAAGAATATCTTTATACCAACACAAACTACATCAGGTTTTTTTTTAAATGTATTGCATTATTAAGTATTGATATGTTTATAAATTTATTTATAGTATATTAAAATTGTAATTTATATTAGTTTATAAACAGAGCCGTATTAAGGGTATGAGGCGCCCTAGGCTAGAATTCCCAGAGCGCCTATTTTCAAACAAAGAAAAAAAAATTTGAAGAGCAAAAAAAAATCATTCTCAGGTCATTCTCTCCTTTTCGCCTCTATTTTATTTATATCCGAAAGATTACTTCTACTCCCCACCCGACCTAAACTTTTTTGAAACTTCCCTGTGTAGCGCCTATTATTCCCCTATCTGGCGCCCATTTTTTCATGGCGCCCTAGGCTGTAGCCTAGTCAGCCTAATGGATAATACGGCACTGTTTATGAATAAAAAAATAACATCTTGAATTATTTTCCGTTACATGCCAGGTTAAAAGGGCCATTTACATTTCATTTCCTGAGTAGCGTTCAAAAATTGCTTTTATAATGTAATACATTTTAAATGTCATTTTGATTCCATTACAGAGTACAAGAATTACTTTACATTTTATTTATGAACGCACTCCAGAAGGTGATGTAAAATTACAAAGCGTAGTATTCCCAGTAGCACAGTAAACAGAGTCTTTGATCTCTAACACGAAACCCACGGTAGTTTGATTAGTACAGAAAAGCAGGTATTAAACTACTGGATATTTGCATTTCTGGACAGTGAAACCTCCGAGAAAAATATTTTATAAGAAGAAAATTAAAAATCACTGAATCAGCAATTAGGTTATAAGATTTTTTAAAAACTACTGCAGAATTACGCAGTGTTTTGCAAAAATTGTGGATAAAATATAGCTATTTATGTATCAAGGGCGTTACTAGGACTTTAATGCCCTGAAGGTCGAAATAGCCCGAGGGCTAGATTTCGACCTGATGGGCATTATAGTCCAGTAAAGCCCGTGGTGCATACAATGCTTTATGTTTTACCCAAAAACAGTTTTTCAATGACTAATTACATTATTTATTCGCAATATAAAAAATAAGTTGCACCTGTACCTGTATACGTAAGTAGATAATGACTGGTGTTAAGTTTGACTTTGATGTTTCTATCAGTTAGTCAGTTGGCATTTTTATTTAACGATTTGCTCAAAATGGAAAAAACTCCACAAAATATAAGAGAATAGGCCATAAAAGCGACCGAAAATCTGCCAGTTAAATCAAGGCAACAGTATGATCGGGAGTATGGCATATATGGTATTTGGAAAGATGCGAACGCAATTCTTCAAATAACCGAAACCGTTTTAATGGAATATTTTCAGGAACTGGTAAGTTATTGATTTTATTTTAATACATATGTTTGTATAAACTTGATCTTTATTGTGAGAGAAATAAAATTGGATAAGCAATAAAATTTCCATATTAGCGAATTAGGGCATTATAAGCGGGCATTATCATAATGCCCGCTTATAATGCCCTAGGTGTGATAGCAGGTATTATTGCTACCATAACATATTCCGTTTCTAAGGTATTACAGATAAATAATAAATGGTTAAAAAAATAATAAGATTATTTTCAAAGAGAAAAGAATATCGATGGGTTTTTGACAAAACATCGTAAGCGACATTCGTCAAATTTTACAAAAAACGCTTTTTTTCTCATTGCGTTATTTTTAAAACAGAGTTGGTAATTTTTGTATGTACATACAATAGTGCACAGCTTTATTTCAGTTGTTGATTTTTGTTTAAAAATAACGCAATGGAAAGAAAAATCGATTTCCGTAAAACTGACAGAAGTCGCTAACGATGTTTTGTTAAAAACCCATCGATATAATAAGGCCGGCTTAAAAATTAAAAGTATAAAATTTTCGGTTTTAAAATAATTGGATTTAACTTAGGGGCTTCAATAAATTATGGGGATATTTTCTTTGTTAGCTGCTTACAGCAGCTGTAAGCACTTTCATTTTTTGACCAATCAATGACGTCAGTCTTACAGCAGCTCACAGCGGTTGTTAGCGGCGTCGGGAGATGTCTAACCACTGTCTAACAGGATGAAAAAACAAGGAGGGGAAATATACCGAATTTGAGGTTAAAAGTCAAACAAAATTTACTAAATGTATACTAATAACAATAACAATAGTATGTCTGGGAAACCATGTGAAGGATTAATTTACCTGCCATTAAAGATTATGTTCATTTTTGTTTTAAAACTGGAGTTGCCATTTTTTAAGTTATATTATTATTATTTTTTATGTCATTTGTCATTGGCGGTAAGTGCTTTTATTTTTCGATTCACATTATAGTGGCGAGCGTAGTGCAGCGGTAACGTACCAGCTTCTCACCGCAGCGATCCGAGTTCGAATCTCGGAACCGGACATTGGCATTTTAATCGCTCGTCACCTCACAGATGGCTTGGCAAACCACTGTGTAGTATTCTGCCTACTCCAGGTAGTAGTTATTTTAAAAAAATAACGTCCGTGGTGGCACTACCGCGTTGTCTAAAAGGTGCTGTGAAATGCAAAAATTGCATGTTTCAGTGCTTGGATAACGTTGACGGAACAGCATGGAAAAGAGGTTAAACATCTAATAAACCGACACCCACGGTACTCTGGTACTTAGGCATTAAGCCTTCGTGGAGTGTTAAAAAGATAAAAAAAAGCTGTTAGACAAGCTTGTTAGCAGCTGTAAGAAAGAAGATTTAGAAAAATATCCCTTAAGTGAGGTGTTTTTTCGATCCCCGTTCCGCCCTGGTGAGATTTTGTGAGATTTTGCTTTATCCCCCCGCCATTCCCCACCATTACGTGAGATTTATACAGGGTGTTTCCTAATTGAGGAAAAAAAAATTAAGGTTGTATTTCTGAGCAGTTCATATAATCATGGGTCCTCAAATTTTTTGTTCTTAAGATACAAGGAGTTAAACTTTTCAAAAACTTTTGTTTTTTGTTTTGTATTTCTAAAATACTTTTAATATTAAAAAACAAAAAAGTTGTATTTTTCGGTGTTGTTAGGTGAAAAAATAATAATAAAAGTCAGTGACGTACATATTTTTGTCAATAATATTAGCTGAGATGCGTCCCACGCCGCCACTGGTCTTACTAATTAAAATTAATTTAGAGCTTGGGTCACTTCCTATTTTAAGAAATACCACAGACGAATTTTATTAAAATTATATAAGGCATATTAAAAATATTACTTAAAACCCGATTTTTCTCTTTAAGTTAAACACCCTGTATCCTTTAAACAAAACATTTTCGGTCATATGTTTAAATGAACTTTTTTAAATTAACTTAGGAATACGCCCCTAATTTTGGTTATGCTTAATTAGGAAACACTCTGAGTATGTAAAAAGAGCACAATTTTCGAAATCGAAATATTTATTTTGTCGTCGAAATAATTTTAAGGACAAAAAAAGTGACACTGCATTACAAAATCAATATTTTTCTTTTTTTTTATCTTTTTGACACCCCACGAAGGCATATGCCTAAATACCATAGTACCGTGGGTGTCGGGTTATTAGATGTTTAACCTATCGTTTCCCCTGTTCCGTCAACGTTGTCCAAGCACTGAAACATGCAGTTATGCATTTTACAGCACCTTTTGGACAACGCGGTAGTGCCACCACGGTTGTTATTTTTAAATAACTACTACCTAAATATGTCTCCCCGCTGGGAATCGAACCGGCGACTTCTGGCTGTTCACTGCGCCACGGGGAAGACTGGAGAAGTGCCCAAATCTCGTAAACTTTTTCCTGTTTCTAGCGAAAGAAAACTTACGTGATATTTGCACAGACCCCCTCCCCTCCCCCCACGGTTAGATTTGGTGAGATTCAACTCGATCACCTCCCCCCGACCCCTAAATGCTTCACGTTATTTATAAAAGCCCCCTTACGAGTTAAAAACACAAAATAAACTTAAGTTTAACCTTTAAATATGGAAGATCTTGCTTTTTTCTGAAGACTACATTAAACTAAACAACTTAATAGCTATTTATGTATCAAGGGCGTTACTAGGACTATAATGCCCTGAAGGTCGATTTCGACCTGATGGGCATTATAGTCCAGTAAAGCCCGTGGTGCATACATTGCTTTATGTTTTACCCAAAAAGAGTTTTTCAATGTATAATTACATTATTTATTCGCAATATAAAAAATAAGTTGCACCTGTACCTGTATACGTAAGTAGATAATGACTGGTGTTTAGTTTGACTTTGATGTTTCTATCAGTTAGTCAGTTGGCATTTTTTATTTAACGATTTGCTCAAAATGGAAGAAATTCCACAAAATATAAGAGAAAAGGCCATAAAAGCGACCGAAAATCTTTTGCCAGTTAAATCAAGGCAACAGTATGATCGGGAGTATGGCATATTTGGTATTTGGAAAGATGCGAACGCAATTCTTCAAATAACCGAAACCGTTTTAATGGCATCTTTTCAGGAACTGGTAAGTTATTGATTTTATTTTAATACATATGATGTTTAACAAACTTTATTATTTTTAGTCGGAAAATACAGTCCGAATTCTCTCTGGACCAAGTATTCCACCCTAAGGTCTACGTTGATGGTCTATGAAAATATAGACATTTCGCAATACCATCGTCTCATATCTTTTTTTTTTATATAAACTTGATCTTTATTGTGAGAGAAATAAAATTGGATAAGCAATAAAATTTCCATATTAGCGCATTAGGGCATTATAAGCGGGCATTATCATAATGCCCGCTTATAATGCCCTAGGTGTGATAGCAGGTATTATTGCTACCATAACATATTCCGTTTCTAAGGTATTACAGATCAATAATAGATTGGTAAAACATAAAACAAAAAAAACGCCTTTTTTTGATGACTTTGTTAAATGGATAGAGATTTTACGAGAATAGAAAAAATCTAGATCGCAGTTATACAAACTGGATTAAATGTAAAATGTGCTGTATATTGTCATGGATCAATTAGAGAAATAATAAAAAGTGACGTGGACATATGGGACATCTCCAGATGGATTGAAAGTGATGCATGAAAGGGGAACTAGGTTTTATGTGCATATAGTACTTGTACGTAACGTGGGTTTCTAATTTTCCAGTTGTTGTTGTCTCGTACGTGAAGTTCAGTTTGTACTTACCTCTTTTAAATGTATATACTCGTGGAATGGAAATATCTACGGGGCAAAATTGTTTAAAGCAGAAACATAAGTCGCATTTAACGTTACTTAGACCAAGTGTGCTATTTTGACAACCATCACAACTTAACTGGGCCACGTTTTGCTGAAAAAAAAACTCTTTTAAGAATAACTAAATATACAGGGTTATTTGTGAGTTTATATATCTTCTCAACACAGTACAGAATGCAAGAAAATGAGAATATTTTTCCAATAAAATTATGCTGTATGTATTGAATTTTTTAAGAAAAAAATTGTACGCCTCTGCTCTTTCATTGAATCAAAATTATTTTTATCTTTGGACAAACCACGAGGGCTAAAAGTCTAAATACTAACGTATTGTGGGTGTCTTAAGCGAGGGCAGAAGGAGTTTGTTGACACGGAAGATTTGGGGGAAAGAAAAGACCTTCGCGGGCAGCAGGTTCCACAATCTAGAAACTCTAGGGATAAAAGAACGAACAAAGTGATTCGGGGCCTGTCCAGTTGGACCGTATAGGGATGCATACGCGCGGAACCATGAGTTTCTCTGTTGGGAACCGTGAGTGGAGGAACTATACTAGACAATTCTTCAGAGCAGAAGCCATGGAAGTACCTATAAAAAAGCGATAAATCCCCCACAGCCCGACGATGGGCAAGAGAGGAAAGCCTTTCTGTAAGTGAAGGATCATTAATGAGACCAATAGCTCTTCTTTCAATAGAATCGAGAATGCTTAGGGTTGTGGGGGACGCCATGCCCCAGATATGGGAACAATATTCCAAGGGAGGTCGGATTTAGGACACATATAAAGTGTATAAATTAGAAGCGGAAAAATACTTTTTGGCTCGAAAGAGAAATCCAAGCTTTTTGAAGCTGCCGTGGCTAGAGATACAATGTGTTTAATGCCAGTTAAGGTTACTTTCAAATGTGACGCCCACAAGATTAAAGGTGTCTTTGCTCTGTAAAACTAGGCCGCTCATAAGTAGAGGATGAGTATTTGATGACTCTTTTCGCGACAAGGAACATGATTGTGTTTTGGATGCATTAAAGTGGACGAGATTTTTGGCGCCCCAATCCAATATTAAATTAAGATCCTGTGAAAGAGATATCTGCATCGCTCTGCGTTTGTGTTCCAAATCAGGTTTAGTGATGGGTTTAGGAACCTGAAAACTGGAGTGTAGGGTACTATCGTCGGCGAAACTATAAATGAAATTAGTTGTGGACAAGAGAAGGTCGTTGATGTGAATAATAAAAATATTATTTGAGCAAAAAAACGCTTACAGATATTTTTTGAGTTAAAATTACATAAACATCATAAAAAGTATTTTTTGTTGAATAAATCGTTACCTTTTGGGTTTACTACTTACATATATTTTAACTTAACTTGTGATATAAAAATAAAAAAGTTAAAAAAAAAACATTTATTTTAATTTAAACCCAAATTTTTAAAAATAATGATTTTGTATAACTTTTTTATACTTTTTAATGAATTATTTTTAAAAATATAACTATCCACTTTTTTTTTTCAAATATTTTTTTGATTTTAAACCACCCTTTATATTTATCTATAGCTTTTAGCAATTTTAATAAAGCAAACATTTTTATGAAAAATAACTTTTCTTCGAAATATTAAAAATACATTTTTTTACAGGTATATTTAAGTCCAGCCATAGACACACTGTATAATGTAAACCTTATTTTATCAAAACAAAAATATTTTGTAGAATAATTTTATTTCTCAAATTGACAATAAGTTTTTAAATTGACTGTTTGGTAATTCAAGTTTAAAAGAAAAATATTGAAAATAATCCTAAAAAATAATTTTTAAACTTTATTATAAAATGCTTACCTGCATCCAACCAAGGTATGAAGACACTTTCGTAAAAGAGCACTTTTCTGAATATCACAGTGCTTTTCATTATTTTCCAAATAGGATGGTCCGAGACTTACAATACCATAAACATAAAATTTTCTGCTCTCTGGATGTTGCAGTACCAAACCTCCACCGCTGTCACCCTTGCATACGCTGGTGCCTAAAAAAGGAGAAAATTTTGTGTACCGGGTGACAAAACCCTAATAACACACAATGTTTGTCCCCCGTGGCCTAGTGGACAGAGCTTTGATCTCCGAAGCCAGAGGTCGGCGGTTCGATTCCCAGCGGGGAGACATATTTAGGTAGTAGTTATTTAAAAATAACGACCGTGGTGGCACTACCGCGTTGTCTAAAAGGTGCTGTGAAATACATTACTGCATGTTTCAGTGCTTGGACGACGTTGACGTAACAGGGGGAACGATGGGTTAAACATCTAATAACCCGACACCCACGGTACTCTGGTATTTAGGCATAGACCTTCGTGGGATGTCAAAAAGATAAAAAAATGTTTAGAAAACGTACGTTTTAGATACACTTTAGGTCCGGACGTTCAAAACAAAAGCATTTACAAAACGTTTTATATGAACGTAATACAAACGTTTTTTAGAACCTTCATGAAACGTTTTTATTGACCCCATTCTAAACTTAAATGAATAATGCAGTGAAACGAATGAAAAAAATCTCAAATAATTATTTTTGCACAATAAAAATTCTTTAATCGTACTTTTAAGAATAAGATATAACGTTTTTTTTGCATAACTTTAAAAGTTGTTCCCTGGAAAAATATTTGGGGAGCATTTTTCGTTAGGAACGTACTCAGGGAATCCTTTATTTTAGCTAGGAACGCACCCTTAAATCTTTTGTCATTAGTGAATGACATTCATGACATTGCAATTTCCAAAATTGCATTTGGTGGTCTTTTAGAGTCTAGAACCGCCCGGAACGACACCAAAAGTGTTCCTTTTAATAATTGCAGTCTATTGTATTTTTGATAGTTTTGAAATTTTGACGGTCTTGACAATTCAAGAACGGTTTCGGGCGGTTCTAGAGCATAAAAGGAATACACCAATTTTAGTACATTTTATACGATTAAGCCTACTGTCCTTAGTGGCTTTCCAGTGACGCAAATAGAGCGCTCCCGAGTAGCTCAGGAGCATTTCGTTCTACTTTATGGCGTTCCAGTGACGGAAAGTGTTATGCACCTGAGCTACTCCGTTTTTCTTTCCCCTTGCCCCTCATGCACCAACCCCTCTTTTGGTTTTTGTGCTTCAAACGTGTTTTTTTATGGTTAAGGATGGATTTTTTAAAATTATTTATTTAAAATGGAATTAGATATTGAAAAGAGATTATTATTATAAAGCCAAGTAACCCTTCTAACAACGAAATTTTAAAAAATTTAAAGTATTTCTTTTTCCTTGTCTAAGGATGCGTTCCAGTGACTAACTTTTTAGAGCAGTTCAAGAGCTTCAAGCCCTGGAGCGTGACGCACAAAAATTTTCGTCACTGGAAAGCAACCCATGAGAGCGGTTTTCCGCTCGCGGATGATAATTTAGCGTTGTCATTGGCAGGAAAAGCATTTTAAATTTGCACTAACCAATCACAACGATAAATTATCATACGCGAGCAGAAAACCGCTCTCATGGACATCCGGCTTTAGTATTCCTTAATGAGCTGTTTTCCTTTAGTATTTTGTGATGTGTTGTTTTTGTGTCTTGTTTCCCTAAAATAATTAACCCAACTAACTGATAATTGCGGTAGTGCTGGTGGAGTGATGCTAATGGCAAAAAGTGGCCAAAAACCGATTTTTTTTTGGTAGATATCATGAATCCCACTCATCTTTCCTCCTTCCACATAAGGTTGTCTCTTGGGTTGTTGTTGCTATAAAATTTGATATGCAATACAAAAAATAAAACAATTATTATTTAGGTTTATATTTACTTTGATTTTGATAGCCAGCGCACAATTTCTCATCGGTGAAATACTGATCTGCCCATTCTTTGTCAAAATCTTGATGACATTGTTTTCTTTCTCTTATTGGCAAACTAACTTCTTTTAGGACATCTGATGCATCTCCCTTAGAAGTTGTATATCCCCATCCTGAAACCTAAGAACTTATCAAGTGTTACTCCTCATAAAAACACTTTTAAACAATGTATCTAATTTAGCCAATAGTGATATACGCATTTAATTTTAGTAGTAGTGCACATGATAATAAGTTAAAAAGTGGAATTTAGTAGTGTTTTCCCTTAAATCCCGATTCTGGTTGGGATGGCACGATGAACGGCAACGGGTACAAAGGCTTCGCGGAGAAAGAAGAAATTTAGTATTTTTGTTTAAGCGACATCCCAGCAAACACTATTTGCCGGCAATATACATTTTTCATATTGGCATTGATGGTAAAGCATTGGCAATTGGTGGCAATATTATGCCAACATTTAATACGCATTAAAATGCAACCCTAAATAAACACTTAATTTCCAATAAATTTTACATGCAGGCCAATTGCTGGCAAGCATACAAAAATGGCAGCGTACCAATCCAGATTAAATAAAGCAAAGCATGCCTTTTTATTGCAGGCAAATAAATATTGGATTTTGAAGGCAAACCTTCAACGCATATTTATACTTTTCAAACCATATTACTACCATTGGTATTTAACTAACATTAGAGCATTTTTGTATCTGTTTTATCAATAATGGCAGCTAAACAACATTATTTTATGTTTTTTTACATAATTTAAAGGAAATGGCCATTTCATAACATTTTATTGTTACAAATCATGCAAATAAAAATTAAGTAAAACAAAATGTTTATTATGTATTTTTGAGAGAATAAAAATAAAATGATGGTAAAATTAGCTAGGTTAATTTCGACCGAAGGTGACAAATTCAAATTTCCCGCTTAGCCGAAATACAAGATTTGACGATTTTGACATATGAAGAAAAATTGCTTTCGTTTGTTTGTTTTGTGCAATAGTTTTTTACGTGGATTTCCAGATTTTTAGTTTCTTTTTTAAAGAAAAGAGTTTTTTAATAGACATAATTAGGTGTATTCATTACCTAATTACTGTGTGTTGTGTGATTAATTGGTGATGGCTAGTCGAGAAGGCAAGTTATTCAAATAGACTGTTAGGCATGTTACTTAAAAAAATAATATGAACTTAGGGAGTTGCCTTATTAAAAGTTTTAAAGACGCGTTAGTAAAAGATATTATATATATTTAATAGTTTTTTTTGACATTTAACTCCTTTAAAATATTTCCCCCTATGTTTTGGATCTGATAATTGAGTGTAAGTGGCCCTTGAATACTTACTGTTTTAAAGTGTTTTCTTTTGATTTACTATCTTTTTTTTATTACATAACTTTATTTTTTATGGTTTATTGTTACTGTATAAAAATTTATATTATCTAATTTTTTTAATGATTAAGTTTTCCTGCCTTTTTTCGATTACAAAATTCTAAATACGTTATTTAACATTTAGGACATTTAACTTATAAAATTTTCAATACCTATTTAATGATAAAAGACATTATCCTAGACGCATTTGATCATCATAACTTATTAATGACGGATGACATCACATTATCTGCAACACGTGGCCCAATAACGGACAATTGCCCACTTTCGTGTCTTTTTGATACCTTTTTGCCAATGCCTTGTCATTAAAAAGTGTTGCCAGTAAATTAAACGTACATGGGCGGCAAAAAATGTTATATGGGATGTTGCTTGTACTGTAGGTGTTATGATATGAGAAGCTATATGCGTTGGTACTAGATCTCTTCTAGTTTTCATCCAATGATACATGACGGTTACATAGAAGAAGCGTTAGAACTAGCTTCTATATCCTTAGCATATGCACAACCACATTTTGTTTTATTTATAATGTTTACATTCTTTCTTGGCCTCCACGTTCTCCCGATCTATCCCTTACAGAACACGCGTGGAAAACGGTAGAAGCCTTGGTAGATTGTCTAACCAACCACGTACTTAAGTAGAATTGAGGAATGAAATTAATGTTGCGTGGACGCAATTCTTCAAGGATCATATTATTACAAACATAGCCAAAAGCACTGTTGAGTGTGTACATTATCCCGATGGTTATACTCATTATTTTAATTTTAAGAACTTTTCGTAGGTATATGTCTGAATGTAGCAGATAATGCTTGCTAATAATATTAAACGAAGAGTTTCGGACATCCATTGTCTTTATTACATTTATTTACACAACGTTTCGGGCAGTACTATCTCTGTCCATTTTCAAGTGTAAAATAATAAAATTTCTTGAATTTGCTCTTATTTGGATGTGGTTTCCTGTGAACAACCCGTGCTTCTGACCACTTGATGTTATGGTGTTGAGACCAAACATGGTCAGCGATCCCAGATTTTATTGTTTCGCTCCTTTGTGTATGTTGTCTGCTCTCTGCAAGTCTTACAGTTAAAGGCCGTATTGTATTCCTAATGTATGACACCATATACTGGCATGGTACCTGGTAGATGCAATCTTTTCATCAAGAAGCTTTTTGATGT
This sequence comes from Listronotus bonariensis, assembly GCA_014170235.1. NCBI lineage: Eukaryota > Metazoa > Arthropoda > Insecta > Coleoptera > Curculionidae > Listronotus > Listronotus bonariensis. The sequence continues at coordinate 72,296 of JACEGR010002509.1, read as the reverse complement.
AGATCCAGACTTAAAGACTGTTTTGATTTCATATTTATTGGTTATTCGTCTAATTTTTTCGGACGTTCCTTTCACATATGGAATTATTAGAAGAGAGAGAGCAACAAAATCTGGGATCGCTGACCATGTTTAGTCTCAGCACCATAATATCAAGTGGTCAGAAGCACGGGTTACGGGATATTCACGTGCATTCAAAAAGCGCAAATTCAAGGCAGTCGTTATCATTGAGAACAACAATATTATTTTTAGCAAACCAAACATTTGAAAATTACTCTTAAAGTGCTATTACTTAGAGCAAATATTGTATACAGGATGATTCAAAAATCGATCACGAAACTTAAGGGGGTGATTCTACTTGACAACATAAGGGTAGAGCTTCATATAATTTTTTTCAAAATGTCATTCGTTTTTGAGTTACAAGCCGTCAAAGTGCAATTTTTATATTGGTTTTTCGCCATATTGCATTTATTTTTAACCAATCCAGTTGATATTTGGCACACAAATCGAGCTTTGCAGATTCTAAAATTTTAAGACAAAAGTCCCTTTTTTAAATACCGCCAGAGGGCACTTTACCTAAAACTTAAAATGTATTTATGACAGATATCGCAAAGCTGGGCGCCATTTTATAGACAATCAAAAACCTAACTTAACTCTTTATTAAAGTCGAAAAACCTCACCGTTTCGGCAGCAATACACATCAAAGTTTTCATCAATTTCAATCAAAAACCTACATACATACAGGGTGTCCAGTAACTCAACCGACAAACTTTACGGGGCAATTCTGCAACAGAAAATAAGAAAAAACTTCATATAAGCATATGTCCTAAACGTCTTAGTTTTTAAACTATGGCCTGTTAAATATTCAAAGAAAAACGTTTTTTTACTATTTAATACACCGTAGTTTAAGAACTATATATAGGACATATGTTTATATGAAGTTTTTGCTTATTTTTGTTGTAGAATCGTTTGGTTAAGTTTTTCGGTTGAGTTCCTGGACACCCTTTATGTATGTAGGTAATTTGATTGAAATTGATAAAAACTTTGATGTCTATTGGTGCCTAAACGGTGAGGTTTATCGACTTTAATACAAAGTACCTTATTTTTTTAAGTTTTTGATTGTCCATAAAATGGCGCTACCAGCTTTGCGATATCTGTCAAAATAAAAAGTTATGATGTAAATAAATTTTAAGTTTTAGGTAAAGTGCCCTCTGGCGGTATTTAAAAAAGTACTTTTGTCTTAAAATTTAGAATCTGCAAAGCTCGATTTGTGTGCCAAATATCAACTGGATTTGTTTAAAAATAAATTCAATATGGCGAAAAACCAAAATAAAAATTGAACTTTGACGGCTTGTAACTCGAAAACGAATGACATTTTGAAAAAAATTATATGAAACTCTACCTTTATTTTGTCAAGTAGAATTACCACCTTAGTTTCGTGATCGATTTCTGAATCACTCTGTATAAAACAGCTATACTGTGTAAGCAATAGTTAAAGGTATATTGGCCGTTAAAAATAAAAACAAAAGAAGCACGATTAGTCAACCGATCTGAAAAGTTTACATGCCAGTATTCGCGTTAGACCGTCTTTTTTCCATACTATGAAAGATTTCATTTAGCTGATTCTGTACGTATTTGGATAAGTTTGATACATTTTTCTAGGTGTTGCAATTTTTATGCTAAGCAATATATAATAGGTTTTAATAAAACATTATTATAAATATTGTCCTTACCCATCCCGTTGCGTTTTTTCCAGGTAAATAATTCTTTATCTCATGATAACATACAGGCTGTACAATATCCGAAAATTGAAAATCTGTTTTTAATTTTAACAGTGCAATATCAAAACGATATTGTTGTCGTTCGCCTTTATGTTCTGGATGAAGTAAAATTTGTTTAACCTGAAAAAAAAATAAAAAAACTTATTTATTTACTGTAAATCATCAACCAAGTGCACTAATTTTTTTAGGGTGTGGCGCCTAAGTTTGCACCACAGTCCACAGAACTACAGCATTGAGAAAAAGTTCCTCACTTAATTTGTTTCGATTAATCAACTAGAAATACAATTTTTAAGTTTTTCTCTTAAAGGTTTTTTTTTTGTATCTAATTTAATTTTTGATTAAAAAAATCAAGCCACTTTAACTTATTCAAAAAAGGACTACATAAAATAAAAACGAGGGCTTAATAGAGACATTTTACACCCCTTATTTTGCAATTCCGTTGTGGTTAACGTTATTCTGAGTCTGCGCAGTAACGCAAACATGATCCGTTATCGTTATTAACCATACCGGACTCCTTTAATTACGGATGAATACCGAAGAGCTTATCGTTATCGTTATCGTTATTATTAAACTGCGTGGTTGCCGGATTGTAGAAATTTTAATATCAATTATTTAAAAGGTTAAAATTTTAATGCCGTATTAGTTAAAATATCATTTATACCTAAGCTCTAATTAGCAAATAATCTATAGCAGTAATAAAAATCAAATAGTGTTAAGAAATTAAAACGGACTTGCACTTTTACGGATATTCTAAATCAGTAATTAATTTAGATGTTACAATCTGGCACACTTGCTTTTTATTCTACTACCAAACCTAACCTTACTTTTTGTATTTTGCTTATACTGTATTGTTTGTACTACTTTAAAAAACGAAATCAATAAAAGTGTTTGCATATATTTAAATATGAATTTATATCTTATGAAAAATAAAAGTAAATACTGATTTTTCGTTAACTTTAAAATGGGTGAACCACAGGTAAAAATAAGGTTATGTATCGAAAGCGCAGACGCAAGATAAAGTTTTTAAAAGAGGCTGCAAAATCTCTGTCTAGAACTGCTGCCGTAATCGTTATGTTTAATAACGATAACCATAAGGAGGCAAAAAAACGTCTGTTATTTTAAGAGGTGCAAAATGTCTTGGAGAAAATATGTCATTTTAAACACATGGAATCCCTTAAATTTGTGCAAGCTCATCTGGAGGTTTTGCAGTGGCGGCTCGCGGGTCTAAAAACAGGTGTAGTGTAGGAAGGGAAAAAAAGCGCATTCGCCATTTTATCAAAATTGAAAATACTCAACTATCAAAAGTCTAAGTAAAAAGTCTTAATATCTTAACTTACCTAAATTTTATACACCAAATCAATCCTTCTATCTTTTAATGCAGCAAATTTATCAATTATATATTCATAAAATGGTTAAGTTTTTATCAGTTTCTGTAGAAGCTCCTTTTGAATTGAAATATTGGTCAAAGATAAAAGTATATTTTGGGATATAGTGTTTCTTAAGAAAGTTTTTTAAACGCTTAAGACAAGAAAAACTCCGCCCCACTGACACGCTCGGTAAAAATGTCTTTATTTGCGCCAACTTGTTTCACTAACTGCTGCAATGAAATATTTCTATAACTTTCATCAGCAAATATTAGGTCAAGTTTATGTTTGAGTCGCTAATTTTTTGGAAATGATTCGGCATATATCTCCAATAAATTTTGAAAAGAATCAGTGGGAAAAGTTTGGTTGTACTGGCCAAACTTTGCAGTATCAGCAAGACAAATAAATTGTAGTTTGTAACAATCTTCGAATATTACTTCCATTTCCATCAAAATATGATCTAATATTTCAAAGAGAAGTGCTCCGTACTGTCCTTTAATTTCTTCCTGTGAAAAATCACTATCGCTAATAATACTCAAACGGAAACAATCGAAATACTACGTGAAACCAACGAAACGACCAAACCCTATACGAACTTTTTAAGGCTAGCGATTTACCAAGCAATACACCTGATACTTCCACCCGCGATACGGGCCGCCGGCAAGTATAGCGTTGTCACGGCAACGGAGCGTCAAAGCGTAAAGAAAACCCCGCATGAGGTGTATACTTTGGTCCGTTTTATATTAGCAATACACTTGTCGCGTTGCCGAAAGAGGAGGAAAGCGACTCGCGCCAGTGGTTAATTTATATGCTAGATTTTTCATGGCAAATTTTACAAATCAGGAATTGAAATGAGAAAAATAAATTGAATAATGGTTGTATGTTTTTTATGTTTTATTATTTATTTTTGGTGAAGTGGCACTTCACTTACTACACCTGAATAGCCGCCACTGAGGTTTTGGCGTTTTTAACACCTTTTACCCGCTACGTATTTTAAATATTAATTATATTCTTACCTGAGAAGTCTGAGTTGTATTACTATCTCTATCATCTTCATATTCGCTGTAAAATTTTCCAGCACTAACTTGGAAATGTTTGGCTCTGTAAGGTCTTCCAGTACTTAATTTAGATACGCAATGTGCGGCTAAAATAATTATTTACATTTTACGTATTAATAGTGTAATTATTAGTGTAAGTATTCCTACTCTAGGATCCTAAATAAGTCTTAAGTATAATGTATTATGTATACCCAGCAAACACTATTTGCTGGCAATGTACATTTTTCATATTGGCATTGATGGTAAAGCATTGGCAATTGGTGGCAATATTATGCCAACATCTTATACGCATTAAAAAGTCAACCCTAAATAAACACTCAATTGCCAATAAATTTTACATGCAGGCGTATTGCCGGCAAGCATAGAAAAATGGCGGCATACCAATCCTGATTAAATAAAGCATGCCTTTTTGTTGCAGATAAATAAATATTGGATTTTTGAAGGCAAACCGTCAACGCATATTCATACTTTTCAAACCATATTATTAACATTGGTATTTAACTAACATTAGAGCAATTTTTTGATCTGTTTTATTTATAATGGCAGTTAAACAACATTATTTTATGTTAATTTACATAATTTAAAGGAAATGGCCTTTTCATAACATTTTATTGTTACCAATCATGCAAATAAAAATTTGGTCAAACAAAATGTTTATTATGTATTTTTGAGAGAATAAAAATAAAATGATAATAAAATTAACTAGGTTAATTTCGACCGAAGGTGACAAATTCAAATTTCCCGCTTAGCCGAAATACAAGATTTGACGATTTTGCAGATGAAGAAAAAATGCATTTGTTTTACTGCTTTGTGCAATTGTTTTTACGTGGTTTTCTAGCTTTTAAGTTTCTTTTTTAAAGAAAAGAGCTTTTTAATAGACATAATTAGGTGTATTCATTACCTAATTGGTGTGTGTTGTGTGATTAATTGGTGATGGCTAGTCGAAAAGGCGAGTTGTTCAAGCAGAATGTCAGGAGCTGTAAACATTTTGTTTAAAAAAGTTTGTAGTTACTTAAAAAAATTATATGAAATCAGAGAGTTGCCTTATTAAATGTTTTAAAAACTTGCTAATAAAAAATATTATATATATTTAATAGTTTTTTTTGTGATATTTAACTCCTTTAAAATATTTCTCCCTATGTTCTGGATCTGAAAATTGAGTGTTAGTGTCCCTTGAATACCTACTATTTTAAAGTGTTTTCTTTTAATTTACCATCTTTTTTGAATATTAATACATACCTTTAATTTTTATGCTTTATTGTTACTGTATAAAAATGTATATTATGTAATTTTTTTAGTGATAAAGTTTTCCTGCTTAATATTTCTAATCTTTTTCGTTTACAAAATTCTAAATATGGTATTTAACTTTTGGGACATTCAACTTATTAAACTTGCAATATTTATTTAATAATAAATGCCATTATCCTAAACGCATTTTGTCATCATAACTTATTAATGATGGATGCCATCACAGTATCTTCAACATGTGGCCCAATAACGGCCAATTGCCCACTTTCGTGTCTTTTTGATACCTTTTTGCCAATGCCTTGCCATTAAAGAGTGTTGGCAATGCCAGTAAATTAAATGTACATGGCCGGCAATAAATGTTATATGGGTACATTACACAGCCCCACAAAAAATAAAAGTTGTTGGTCCGAAAGACTAGACCTTGATATTTTTCTGTTTTTGGGGTCGCTGAATCCAAATCTGGGGTCTATGGGACTCTATCAGGTCAGGGTCAAGGTCATATTAAGGTCAATCACAGCTCACCAAGTAAAAAAGAGTTGAAGGTCGCTGAATCCAAATCTGGGGTCGGTTTGGCCCCATTAGGTCAGGATTAAGGTCTTTTTAAAGTCAGACCATCAAAATTGATCGAAAAGGGACCACAATCGTAATATTTTTATGTTTTTCAAATCGCTGAATCCGAATCCAGGGTCAGTTTAATTCCATCAGGTCATGGCTAGGGTCATTACAAGGTAAAATCCTTAAATTTTATTGAAAATAGACTAAAATCATGGTATATTTATTTTTTCGGGGTCCCTGAATCCGAATCCCTGATCAAATTGACCCTTAAAGGTTAAGATCAAGGTCAAATTATCAGAAGTTATCATAAATGCACCAAAATCATGATATCTTGAGGTTTTTGGGTCGCTAAACCCGAATTCGTAATCAAATTGCCCCTTCTGGATTCTGATTAAACGACCCCAAAAACAAAAACGTACCACGTTTGTGGTCTATTTTCAATGAATTTTGATTATTTGACCTTGAAATAACCTTGACAATGACCTGAAGGGGTCAAACCGACACCAGATTTGGATTCAGCAACTCCAAAAACATAAAGATACCATGGTCTAGTTTTTCGGACCACCAACTTTAATTTGTTTGTGGGGCTCTGTTATTAATATGATTTTTAAACAAGTAATATATAAATATAATTTGTATATGTTTTTAACAACCTTTTTATTCAAAAATAATTCTTCGGCCCAGGTCCCTAAGTAAGTAACTGAAGTAACTGGGTATAAAAATATGGGTAATTATCTAAAAACCGGCCGCAACTCTGATTTTGATGAAATTGTTTTCGATCAAAGTTAGTATTTGAACTAACCCTATTTTCACTATTTTCCCCAAAGTCGGTCTATATAGGGTTGCGACATTCGGCCATATTGCTTTGACGTGTTATGACGTCACATCTCCCATTTTTGGCCATGTTGTTCAGTGCCGGAAATATACAGTTTATTGTATTAGTAGAACAACCGTTTACACAACAGTTTTTAATTATTATTAAGTTGTAAATTCTTTTACTTTAAATAAAAAAACATTTGGAATTATATCTTTCAACAAATATCACTTCCAAAACAATGCAAAATGAAATGCGCAAATTCTAGACGCCACTGGATTGATCATCAGCTTTAATTTTACCCAGTCTTGCCAACTTTTCTCCGTGGAGTGCCTTTCCTTGCGTCCCCGACCTCGAACCGCCTAAAAGTTGAGGATGTGTCGCAACCTTATAAATATAAACTAACCTTTTATTTTCCCCATCTTTTTGCACACAATTCTTAAGTCAAGTTAAAGTGGTACACCATATTTGATTTTCACCTTTTAAGACCTTATTTTACTACGTATTTTACACTTTGTTTCAATTAAATTGCGTAGCTTCGGTTTCAATTATGGTGAATGCGCCAAAAACTTTTGCATGGCTTGGTGCGTTTTTAAAACGCCTCTTTCCAATTTATGTGATAAAAGGTGTAAAATACATAGAACAACGGTGTTAAGGTGAAAATCAAATATTGTGGGCTACTTTAGCTGGAAATTACAAATTATGTGCAAAAAAGGGAAATATGGCGAAAAAAATGCCAACTTTAATGATGAATAAACGTTTCCGCCAAAAAATTCTTTCAGATTTCAGATTCGCAATCAGCTCCCCAAAAACCCCCGTATACCAAATTTCATCACAATCGGAGTTGCGGCCGGTTTCTAGATAATTACCAAAATATTAAATAGGACTTAAAATTAACCAATAATAAAATCAATCACATTCTATAAGAAATAAGCAGAAAAATTTGATCGTTAACGGGTTGCTTTACAAATAAAACTTTATTTGTGATGGTGTCATGATAACACATAAGAGTTATAGGGTTATAAAGTACTTGTCAGGAGCTTTAAAATAATGTGCTACAAGACCTTCCTTTCCATTTATTATTTTTTTTTAAATGGCGCTCAACTTTGAGTTTGATATGTATATCTCTAATTTCTTATCTAAAATTTAATTTATGCTGTCATACTAAAGTCCCAAAATTTTTTATGATAAAATACCGAACAATTAAAAAGTTAGGAGGAAGGTCCTGACTTAGATACGTACTGTAGATTTATAATATTTTATATATTTTTATACCTGTGAGTACTATGCTGGGAGTAAGAATGGATCCCCCACATACATTTGTATAAAAAGGATCACTTTCTCTACTACTATACACCGCCACCACCCAAGGATATTTTCCTATTTTTGATATTTCTCCTCCAATAATTAGGGGTACCGCCTTCTGTGTCTTTTGCCGCATTCTAAAAAGAAGTATTTTTTAAATAAATAAACCAATATATACTTTTTAAAAAAATAAACCAATATATACTGTAAGATTTAAATACTAAAAATTTAACACAAAAAGTGAAAAAATACTACAACTTTGATTAAATTTGGTATAGACCTTAAGGCTTAGATTTTACTTTTGTCATTTTGTTCTGGATTTTCATAACTTTAAATAAATTAGCCTAGTTTCCAATAATGAGCGCCTTCATTGTTTTAAATATAACACTTAGTATAATTGTCATTGTTTTTAAAATTATTTCTAATAAAATGTCGCAATAAAATAGCAAAGACTTGAAATTAACTTTAAAAAAATAATAAGCGTATTTGCGGAAACAGCATTTTGATAACTTTATTTGTTCTAAAGCTGAACCCAGACTTGTAACAATTCGCCAAACATCCCTCCAAACAAACCAACCTATTTGCGTGCTACTTTGATGCAAAAAACCGACAAGCTCTGAATCACCGCGGAATCATTTCCCAAGCCCTTGGAACGACGTAAATTCCGCCCACGTCCGCCTTGTGGCGCACAATTTGGCGCGGCGAATTGTTGCAAGCCTGGACGCAGCATTAAGTTATTCGCGGTTAAAAATAGATCAATATATACCGGGTGTTGCTCCGTCGAGCGGGACATAGGGAATCCCATGTAAATTTTGAAGTAGTCAAATATTGGCTCCCCTAATTATTTTAGAAAAAATGCTGTTAGGATTTATTGAAAAGCACAATAAGTTTCACCCAAAATGAAAATTTGAGCATTTTTCAACCAACCAGTAATGAGTCAAATGCTTAAATACTTCTGCAACGTAGTATCTCATTATGCACCCTGTACTCTAGAAATCAATAATAAAAACACTATATCGATTTATCAGTGACAATTTAGATCATTAATTTATAACGTCATTGCCACAACTGAACAATTTTATACGGGAATTTTAAAAAGAATCCTCGCATTGCACATCATCTATTTGATACCAAATCTCTTGATTTTCACGAGCAAGGTTGTTCAAAGCAGGCAAAATTTGTTTCTCTAAAAGTTCCATAAAGTACTCCCCATTCAACTTTCGGTCAAGGAAAAGTGGTCCAAAGATATAGTGGCCGAAAATTTCCGCCAAAACATTAATTTTTTGTGAATATTGACTCCTTGTCTCAACAAATCGATTTGAACATGTCCGCTACTCTTCGATAACTATTCCCTGATAAATCCATTTTATAATAGTGATTTTTCTTGATTTGAGTAGTCTAATATTTAAAAATAATGTGACATTGATCTGACAACTTGAGAGTAAGAGGTTAAATAATTTTTCTGGTAGTTTATTTAAACTTCTAATAATACAGGGCGCGTAAGAAGATAGGAGATTCGTAACTTATTTTAGCATTTATCCCTTAGCTGGCGAACTGAGAAGAGCTGAAAGTTGTACACTGGGTACAAATTTTGGTGCTCTTTAAAAAATCCTAATATTATTTTTTCTAAAATAATTAGGGGAGCTAATATTGGACCACTTCAAAATTTACATGGGTTTCCCTATGTCCCGCTCGACGGAGCAACACCCGGTAGATGTATTTAAAAGTAGCATATACCTGGCACACACAAAGGAATTGTCTCATAATCCCAACTACCATCATAACATTGCAGATCGCCTTGTGTGGCGGATGTTGGCTCATAATACCGGGCACATTCATAAGTGAGCAAAGTGTCATGTGGTGCCTTTTCGCAGGATTCTGGCAAGAGTGTTGCTCTATTGGTGCAATAGACTGTGATAACAGAAGTATTGTAAAATGGTGGACAAATTTCTAAAAGAAAAAATTATATGTAATAAAAATTATTATGTTAAAAAAAAATAAGTTAAAACATAGATACTATTTCTTTCTGGAAACCAACCAAAACAAACAAAAACCCGCCTACACAGTGACTCAGTGTAAGGAGAGGTGACACTAGGAAGTCCTAAAAAGTGCTTTTTATCAAGAAATAACAAGGAATCTTAACCAGGCAAAAATATGCCTTATAAGATTCAGAAACATTCCTGGCAAACCTGAGGGTTTAGATCTAAGATGATGTTTTGGTTGTACGTCACAGTCATCAGGTTAATGCTGTTTATGGTGGACAAAAATGCAATTAATAACAATCAGAACATCTAACCATCTGCAGAGATAAAGTCGTTTGCATTAAATTAAAGAAACTATAAAGACTTAAAGAAAATACCGCCACTGGTTTTTATTACAAAAAAACCTGCTGTCTACTCTCAGAGCCAAAAGGCGCCAAAAACCGGCGGAATAAAATTTTGAAGTCAACGTGGACGTGATAAGTTTGTCAAAAATGTTAAGTAAGTCGCGAACCAATTAAAAACGGCTTGTGCCAAGGTTCAGCCAATAGCTGCGAATTGCACAATTAGTTGTGTATGTGCCTATAGTTAGGCCGGCTTTTTGCGCTAATAGTAAACAAAGCGGCACGGGATTTTTTATCTTTGGACAATCCACGAAGGCTGAAAGCCTAAATACTAACGTACAGTGGGTGTCTAAAGCGAGGTAAGAGGAAGTTTGTTGACACGGGACTTAAAAACTTGAAGATTTCGGGGGAAGACCTCCGCTGGCAGCAGGTTCCACAGTCTAGAAACTCTAGGGATAAAAGAACGAACGAAATGGGAAGTTCGGGGCCTGTCCAATTAAACTGTATAGGGATGCATACGCGCGGCACCACGAGTTTCTCTGTTGGATGCTGCAAGAGGAGGGACTATACTGAATAATTCGTCGGAGCAGAAGCCGTAAAAGTATCTATAGAAGAGCGATAGATCTCCCACAGCTCGACGATGGGCAAGAGAAGAAGTCTTTGAGTAAGTAAAGGATCAATAATAAGACGAACAGCCCTTCTTTGAATGGCATCAAGAATGCTGAGGGTTGTAGGGGATGCCATTCCCCAGACATGAGAACAATATTCCAAAGAGTGTCGAATTTGGGACACATACAAAGTGTATAAATTGGAAGGAGAAAAATTCTTTTGGCTCGGAAAAGAAATCCAAGCTTTTGAAGCCGCGGTGGCTATAGATACAATGTGTTTATGCCAGTTAAGGTTATTCTCAAATGTGACGCCCACAAGGTTAAATGTGTCCCCGCTCTGCAAAACCTGGTCACTCATAAGCAAAGGATGAGTGTTTGATGATTTTTTCGCGACAAGGAACACGATTGTGTTTTGGATGCATTAAATTGAACGAGATTTTTGGCGCCCCAATCCAATATCAAATTGAGATCCTGTGAAAGAGATATCTGCATCGCCCTGCGTTTGCTTTCCAAGTCGGGTTGAGAGATTGGTTTGGGAACCTGAAAAGTGGAGTGAAGGGTACTATCGTCAGCATAACTATGAATGGGATTGGTTGTGGAAGAAAGAAGGTCATTGATGTGAAGAAGAAACAAAGTTGGTGCTAGTACTGAACCCTGAGGCACTACAGCATTAATTTCGTGAAAGCTTGAAGAGTGGCCATCAACAATGAATGTTAAATTTTTCTTCTAATAAAAAGAAGTGGTGGTATTTTGTTCGAGTTTTTATAACTTCTCTTATTTGATTCCAACGACTATAGAGGTTGGTATATCTGTGGATAACCGGTATCCTAAACAGCAGATCTTATATGGCTTTGAAAACCATCCTTGGTTCATCAAAAACCATCAGCATCGCCTACTGCCTACAGTGTGATGTGGTCAGTCTGTGGGTCAGTCACATAGGCTGCGTTTCTGATATATGGACAAAGAAAATACTTTGCTTTACTTTTTAGAGGCCTTGTTTTGTCAAAGATAGACAAGAATGTGGGAGCTGGTGCATTTGGGTCACGGCCATAGATAACCTACATTTAGATCCGCAGTGGCAAGAAGCATTTTTCGGATTTTTACGACCTCGCGCAGTAAACAAATGGACGGTCGGACGAACATGCGCAATTAAAAGCCGTGGCAAAATACAAAAACCGGCACCCCGTGCCCTCCGTCCGCGGTCTGACCGTGACGCTCATTAGCTACCGTACTCCGAACAAAAACCAAGACGCCGTCGAAAAATTCTTTCCGATAATGCGGATAGTCTGTTTGGCGCCAGGTGCGTTTACTCTCGATTTGCTTGAGAATAAACCCGTTTTTCGCCCATGAAATGTAACTTTTGTTTCGCGCAGGTAATAACATTGGCAATCCATCGAGATCAGTGGTCACGGCACGATTTATAGCTTCTTACTGAAGAAGCAAGCCACAGTATATCAAACAGAAATGTATATGCTATACTAGCATGTATTCAAGAGAATGTAATAAGGATATCAGAACAAAACATATGACCTCTCATACAGTTTCTAGTTCGCTCTAAAAGACCTTTAATTGCCATCGTCTTAAATTCAAATTTACGCTGTAATGCCTAAACATCCCAAAAGAGTTAAGTAGTTTACACCTGAAAACGGATAGCGATAGTACTGCCCGAAACGTTTTGTAAGTAAATTAAAATAAGGCAGTGGAAGTCCGAAAATTTTTAAATATCACAACCTAAAAGAACTTACCACCAGCAAAAACAGGATGGAACCCCTCCGGGTTTTTGAGCCTTTAGGAATAGAAAAGAAATTTAATGCTTGTTTTATTTTAAAGATCCCGGGCCTCCAATTCTTAAAACAATTTGGGTAAGGATTTTTTTTTACTTTTTAACTATCCTATGCTGTTAAGGTACAGATTTTGCACTTTGGAGTTAACTTTAATAAATATCCCAGCAAACACTATTTGCCGGCATTATACATTTTTCATATTGGCATTGATAGTAAAGCATTGGCAATTGGTGGCAGTATTATGCCAACATCTAATACGCATTAAAAAGTGAACCCTAAATAAATACTTAATTGCCAATAAATTTTACATGCATGCGTATTACCGGCAAGCAAACAAAAATGGCGGCATATACCAATCCTGAATAAATAAAGCATGCCTTTTTGCTGCAGGCAAATAAATATTGGATTCTTGAAGGCAAACCTTCAACGCATATTTATACTTTTCAAACCATACTATTAACATTGGCATTTAACTAACTATAGAGCAATTTTTTGATGTATTTTATTTATAATGGCAGCTAAACAACATTATTTTATGTTTTTTTAAATAATTTAAAGGAAATGGCCTTTTTATAATATTTTATTGTTACAAATCATGCAAATAAAAAATTAAGTCAAACCAAATGTTTATTATGTATTTTTGAGAGATTAAAAATAAAATGATGGTAAAATTAGCTCGGTAAATTTCGACCGAAAGTAAGAAAATCAAATTTCCCGCTTAGCCGAAATACAAGATTGGACGATTTTGACAGATGAAGAAAAATCGCTTCTGACCGCTTTGTCCAATCGTTTTCCGAAAGATCCTCTTTGTTTCCTACGTGGTTTTCTAGCTTTTTAGTTTCTTTTTTAAAGAAAAGAATTTTTTATAGACATAATAAAGTGTATTCATTACCTAATTAGTGTGTGTCGTGTGATTGATTGGTGATGGCTAGTCGAGAAGGCGAGATATTCAAGTAGACTGTTAGGAGCTGTAAACATTTTGTTTAAAACTTTTTAAGTTTGTAGTTACTTAAAAAAATTATATAAAATTAGGTTGCCTTATTAAAAGTTTTAAAGACGTGTTAATAAAAAATATTATACATATTTAATATCTTTTTTTGACATTTAACTCCTTTAAAATATTTCTTTCCCCCTATGTTTTGAATCTAAAAATTGAATGTAAGTGTCCTTTGAATACTTACTATTTTAAAGTGTGTTCTTTTGATTTACTATCTTTTTAATTTTATTACATACCTTTAATTTTTTATGCTTTATTGTTACTGTATAAAAATTTATATTATGTAATTTTTCCAGTGATAAAGTTTTTCTGCCTTTTGTTCTCATTTTTTCCGATAACAAAATTCTAAATATGTTCTTTAACTTTTGAGACATTTAATTTATAAAACTTGCAATACTTATTTAATGATAAATGTCATTATCCTAAACGCATTTTTTTCCATAACTTATTAATGAAGAATGCCATCAAATTATCTGCAACACGTGTCCCAATAACGGCCAATTGCCCACTTTCGTGTCTTTTTGATACCTTTTTGCCAATGCCTTGCCATTAAAGAGTGTTGGCAATGCCAGTAAATTAAATGTACATGGCCGGCAAAAAATGTTATATGGGATTGGGCCAGAAGTTAGAATACCCAATAGCTTAGCAAATGTTACTTACTTGGCTTGCATGTAGGAAACTCCGTTACATTCCATTTCCCTTCATCTTTACCCTCTAAACATGTCGAGAATATCGTTTTAGCTGAATCGGACTCAAACTCGAAACCAGTGTTACATTTAAAGCCAATAACAGTATCGGATGCAGCATATTTATCTGTCGAACTGGGATATTTATTACTGACAAAGAACCATTGGCCGTTAGTTGGTTGATGAGGTAGCAGACACCATTTAGACCTAAAGTATTAGTTTGCATATAAGCGTCATAGTAGAATTCAGCTAGGAAAAAGCCAGGGGTGTCATAGAAGTAAAGACGACAATCAACTTTCTCTTTCTAACCGCGTCGTTTAAATAGTGTGGGAGCAACAAAAGGGGAATAATTTGAAAGTGAGAGAAAACTGATGACCGCGTGGCTTTTTCTTTGCTAAATAGTGGTCTATTAAGAGAATCCAAAAGCCTTGACTCAGTAATTCTAAGATTAATTACGATATACAGGGTATCCAAGAATATGTGGGCAATCTGACTCATTTTTATAGAGCACATGAAAATAATGTAATAAGTTTTTTCACAAATCCCCTTTTACAGAGATATGTGCCTTTAAAGGACGTTACTAGAATTTTTCTTAAATAACTTATTTAGTACATACTTAGTATAACAAAACATTTTTTTTTATGTAATAATTACTGGTGAGAACTCCACTAAATGGTGTCCTTATAAAACAATTGTATTCGTTACGTGGTCTGGGGCGGACTAAACCTTACACAATAGTCCTAATTATTTTTACACCCTGTATAATAAAGGCATTAAAATAGCATTTTTGAATAGCTTAAACCAAAGAATACCAATCCATAGAACTCCACAAGTGAGTTTTTAGCGTACCCTAAAAATTTTTAGTACCTACCGCGACGAACAGATGGCGAAAGTAGTACGATGTCGCTTTGCTAATACGATTACCATCAGAAATTGATAGAAGTCGCTGACGAGCAGTCGGCCCGATCAGTTAGAGTGAGGATATACGCAAAATTTAATAAAAATAAAATCCCCGATAAATGGAACCAGTATCCATAAGATTATTAAATTTATTATTTCAGAATAGGATATATCGATGCGTTTTTACAAAACATCGTAAGCGACATTCGCCAATTTTACGGGAAACGATTTTTTCTTCCCATCGCGTTATTTTTAAAGAAAAACCGAGATCTGAATGTTTTTATTTTAGATTTCTTCTTGGTTTGAATTACAAAACAAACATATTTAACATTTAATGTCAACATTTTCAGAATCTCCTAAAAAAAAGCTAAAAATTTTAAAATTCTAAACCTAAATAATAGTTAATTTTTAAATTTTTTTATTTTTATTTAATTTATCTTGACAACGGTGCAGACTTGCCACCAAACGTCGATTTTTAGTTCTCTATTTACTTGTTTTATTTTTTTTGGTACTATTAATTTATTTTTTGGCGTGTACCCAAATAACTACCATTAATTAAATGAACCGCCGAACCAATACAGAACATATCTTCATCTGAAATAAAGCCAATGAAAAAAAAACGTTTTCCGTAAAACTTACGATGTTTTGTCAAAAACCCATCGATATAGCCTATTCTGAAATCATAAATTTAAAAATCTTATGGATACTACCATTTATCGGGAATTTTATTCTTATTAAATTTTGCGTATATACTCACTCTAAGTGATCGGGCCGACTGCTCGTCAGCGACTGCTATCAATGTCTGATGGTAATCGTATTAGCAAAGCGACATCGTACTATTTTCGCCATCTGTTGGTCACGGTAGGTACTAAAAATTTTTAGGGTACGCTGAAATCTCACTTGTGGGGTTCTATGGATTGGTATTCTTTGCTTAAACTATAAGCTTAAAAAGGTACTCTTGTTCGATATCAATAAAGTAAAGCGTTTTCAAGAAAAACAACTTTTTGATAAAAGGGGTTGTATTTAATAATTTAGTTTGTTGGTTTGAAATAGACTCCTTCTTATTTTATGCATTTCTCAGCTTTAATTATTAAAGACTTCAGGACACTTTACAATTCTGCAACATTATTTTTAGTGTAATAAAAATTAAAAAAAAATCTTTTTTGGTAAGTTTTTAGTACCATTTGCAACAAAATAACCTAATACCTACCTATTGTTTTTACGTGTTCCCACTAAACAAAAACTTGATTTTGTCGAAATCGCTTCAATTTATCGACATTGAACAGAACAGCCTTTTCTTTAGCTAAGGACTTAAGCTACCTAAAAATACTATTTTTATTTTTATGTCATACAGGGTGTAAAAATGAATAACACTAATGTGTAAGGGTTAGTCCGTCGCTGGCGAGCTAATGAAGGCAAATGTTTTACAAATATTAATAAGTTTCAACTTGCACTTATCATTAAAAAATATATTTTATTATACGAAGTACTATAAAAGTTATTTAATAAAAACGATTTTCAGGGCACATATCACTGTAAGAAGAGGCTTTAGGCCGCTTTCAGACGGGCTACTTTTGCAATCGAAGTTGACCGGAAAAAGTCGACCGTTTGTGGTTGATTATTGTCGCTACTTGCAGTTGTCATTTAACAACCATGGAAAAAGCTATTCATTTTCATACGGGCGTTTTTCGACTGCAACCGAACTTCTGCCGCTGATTGTCGCCGGTCCCGTCGACTGACTACACGTTAGTTACAACTACAGTTCTAGTCGAAATTGGCGACAAGACGCCGATATTTTTGTAGTCAACTACGATGCAAAAAGTCGCCCGTTAGAAAGCGGCCTTAGGAAAAAAATATGGGAACTTGTCACTTATTTTTATGTATTTGATATAAATCCGAAAGATTGCCCACATATTTTCGGACAACCTGTATACTTACCATACTCGTGCTAAGGTAATAACAACTACTTGTGGTTTCACATGCACCTTTGTATTATTATCGGCAACTTCATGGTTGATTTTATTTTTTATTGGACCTTAAAATATATTTGTGTTAAAGTTAAACCAACTTAATATTCCAACTTGTTTTGGAGAAATGTAAAACAAAGAGCCACTTTTTTTTACTATGGCAAGAACATTAGCTGCAAGTGGTAGAAGGCTCAAATAATAAAAAGTAAGGTCAAAGAACTATATTAAAGGATATTAAATTTTATTACTTTCTCCCTAACAAGTTTCTTACCTGTCAATTGCAATTTCATAAAAATAAAGCAGCATTATAAGACACACCTGTCATATTGATTATTAACCAAAAATAACTTTTTTCCACGACCGTTAAAAAAATGCTGTTTTTTTAATCGTTAACATGAAGTTAAAGTACTCCATTCTAGTAAACTACATAAAGTGTTAAAAAAACTAACTTTTTTAACACTTTGAATTAGTGTTTTGTTTCAATGCCTACTACAATAAACTTAAATATCAATTTATGCAATGTAACAGTAAACGCGATATCAACTGAACCAAACGGTCAAATTACCTTTGATTTCGTCATTATTTCTTTTAGTTCATGTATCACTAGTTTAAAATTTGACAGTATGCAAATAAATTTAATAGAAATTATTAAAAATTAATAGTAATAATGAATTTGGATAACTAAGAAATTAAAAGGAATTTATACTATTTTAGTATAATTTCTACAAAAAGTAAGTACATACAATTTTCTAAAATTAAAAGGGAAATTCATAGTTATAAAGAAGATAATTGTCTCTTAAAAAATAAGAGGGCTA
This sequence comes from Listronotus bonariensis, assembly GCA_014170235.1. Classification (NCBI taxonomy): domain Eukaryota; kingdom Metazoa; phylum Arthropoda; class Insecta; order Coleoptera; family Curculionidae; genus Listronotus; species Listronotus bonariensis. The sequence continues at coordinate 54,094 of JACEGR010002509.1, read as the reverse complement.
TGATTTTTTTGTTGCAGTATAATGGCTGTACTGCAGAAATTAAAATTAATAAGTTTGGATAAATAAAACATGTATCAAATGCCATATAACATTTTTTGCCGGCGTTGTACATTTAATTTACTGGCATTGCCAACACTCTTTAATGGCAAGGCATTGGCAAAAAGATATCAAAAAGAGGCGAAAGTGGGCAATTGGCCGTTATTAGGCCACGTGTTGCAGATAAAGTGATGGCATCCGTCATTAATAAGTTATTGGCAAAAAATGCGTTTAAGATGATGGCATCCATCATTAATAAGTTATTGGCAAAAGAACAAATAGACACGGAAGTGGGCAAATGCAGATACTCCCAAGCAGCAAGCTGACGTCTTATGGACAAAAATTGTCGCATACACTTTTTTTAAAAGCTAAAATGATGCGATATTTTCTTTGAAAATTAAAATAGGAAAAAACTCCTTACTGCATGCAATTTCCTTGCAATGCAAAGTAGCATCTCTTGGAACACTGTCCAACTTGGAGATGCAGATTTTTACACTAGCCGAAGATATTTCTTTCAAAGCTAAGTGAGATCACCTACCGCAGACCGCTCTCGAATTATTTTTGTTTAATGGGTACGGTTTAGACGATAAAAAGCGAAGATATTGCAGAAACGTAGTAGTTTTTATCCATTACGCCATCTATCGGTATGTCAAAAAAACTATTAAATATATATAATATTTTTATTAACACGTGTTTAAAACTTTTAATAAAGTTTTAAACAAAATGTTTACAGCTCCTAACAGTCTACTTGAATATCTTGCCTTATCGACTAGCCATCACCAATTAATCACACAACACACACTTATTAGGTAATGAATATTTTTAATTATGTCTATTAAAAAACTCTTTTCTTTAAAAAGAAAATAAAAAGCTAGAAAACCACGTAGAAAACAAATGCACAAAGCTGTCACCTTCGGTCGAAATTAACGTAGCTAATTTTACCATCATTTTATTTTTATTCGCTCCAAAATACATAATAAACATTTTGTTTGACCTAATTTTTATTTGCATGATTTTTAACAATAACATGTTATGCAAAGGCCAGTTCCTTTAAATTATGTAAAAAAACATAAAATAATGTTGTTTTGCTGCCATTATAAATAAAACAGATCAAAAAAATTGCTTTAATGTTAGTTAAATACCATTGTTAATAATATGGTTTAAAAAGTATGAATATGCGTTGAAGGTTTGCCTTCAAAAATCCAATATTTATTTGCCTGCAACAAAAACGCGTGCTTTATTTAATCAGGATTGGTATGCCGCCATTTTTGTATGCTTGCCGGCAATTCGCCTGCATGTAAAATATTGCCACCAATTGCCAATGCTTTACCATCAATGTCAATATGAAAAATGTACATTGCCGGCAAATAGTGTTTGCTGAAATGGTATTTAAAGAAATTTTTATACGGTCGGTAAAATATAGTATGTAACAGATGCATAAAGTGTCTCTTTTTACTCATGGAATTGCCGTACTCGCTTGACGGCTCGTGCTGTCAAACTTCCCATTCGTAAAAATCACTTTATGCACTTGTTACATAAATTACCATTACTGTAACACATTTTATAAATGTATACATAATAATTATTTTTTTATATTAAAAAAACCGTTTGTATTTTTTTGTGTAATGTCTGACTTTGCTATCTGCTTATAGATACTTACTTGGATGGCAATCAGGAACTTCTGTTAAATTCCATTTACCTTCAACTTTTCCACTCATACATTTTGCGAATTCAATAACTTTACTAGTGGAAGACAGTTCATATCCATTTTCACATTTAAAGCCAATAATAGTGTTTTCCAAAACATTTTGATTTGGCAATGCCGGTCGTGAGTTATTTAAATAAAACCACTGACCGTTCGCTGGCTGACTGGGTGTGATACACGTCTGACTAAAATTGTTTTTAAGGTTATACTGTGTGCCCACGATATTACTAGCAAGTCTGACATTTTCTTGAAAAGTGTTACACAATATTGAAATTTTAGTAGGATGTATATGTATGGATATATATATATATATATATATATATATATATATATATATATATATATGTATGGATATATACATATATATGTATATATATATATGCTTCATTCAATTTTTCTTAAACCATTTCTTATAATTTACTTTTGTTTACTTTGTTTCTTGGGATTGAGGTTTTTTTTTTATTAATAAAACAATAATTTACATTTTCTGACGTTTCGCCTTACATGGAAGACTTTTTCAAAGATCTATTTATTTATTTTAACGATAGTCTTTTGGCATGTTCCTACAAAATAATAACGAGTTAATATATATATATATATATATATATATATATATATATATATATATATATATATATATATATATATATATATATATATATATATCTCCCCAGACCGGTTTCGCCTGCCTTACAGAGAGAGTCGTGGTGGATAGCATAGAAAAGCAGGACGTTTTCTTTTAACTGTCTTTAAAGGGAGTAAAATATTTTGTATTGTACGCCAAGACAGTAGGGAATTTTTCCTTTTTGCTTTAACATACATAGCCACCCCGCTACAATTGATGCTCGTATTTACTGAATGCGATTTCAGTAGGGCATCAACGGCAGGATTTAATATCCTACCGCTGGACAACGAAACTTGTCTAATAAGAAGACGCTGGTTTCCTATGCTATTCACCACGACTCGATACAGCCTCACTGAGGAGTCCTGTAAGGCAGGCGAAACCGGTCTGGGGAGAGAGTCGTGGTGGATAGCATAGAAAAGCAGGACGTTTTCTTTTAACTGTCTTTAAAGGGAGTAAAATATTTTGTATATATATATATATATATATATATATATATATATATATATACATATATATGTATATATATATGCTTCAATGACGTTTCGCCTTACATGGAAGACTTTTTCAAAGATCTATTTATTTATTTTAACGATAGTCTTCTGGCATGTTCCTACAAAATAATAACGAGTTAAAAACAATAATAATTATTTACAAAATATTAAATGGATGATTGATGATCATTTCCTTTACCATTAGTTTTTGGTATTTTTTATCTTGATCAAGTATTTTTGTTTCTGTGTAATTAAAAGAATGTTTTGTTTCAATTTCGTGTTTATGTAAAGCTGTAAATGCATTTTTTGGTATTTCTGACCATTAAATCTGTTGTTTAGATGTTGGGTAGTCATACCAATGTATTTTTGAGCAATTAGAGCAAGGGATGGAAATGTCGTTTATTCCATCCCTTGCTCTAATTGTCCAAAAAATACATTGGTATGACTACCCAACATTTTGTTTTGAACAGCGATAACGAAAAATTCACAAAAAATATAACCTTTTTTCTAAACAAAAATATAATCCGAATACTTATAGTTTTCTTCTGGCAATAATTATAAATCCTTAGGATGATACCGTACTCTGTCACAAATTCTTCGCTACTAAAAAGAAGGCAGAGCGTAGCAGCCTCCACTTACTTCCCGTGACATTTATTGGTCTTACGCATGTATGGGTAACGTTTAGAGGTGAATCCATATATTTTGCCGCGAGTTTTTAAATGTGGGCCTTATTAAACCCCGGGCCTTATATGCCTCAGGTACCTTATATCCTATCTCCAAATCTTATAAATTTGATGGCATTAATAGTGAAAGGCTAAAAATATTTTTTAGCCTTTCACTAGGGCAGCCTGGCATTTTAGTATTTATATCTTAAAAACTATTGGGTCTTGAGATAGGATATAATAAACAAAAAATATTGAGAAATAAGTGTTAAGTTTAAATTTAAGACTTAAGGTTGTGGTGTCTTTAATGCCGAAAGTCAATTTCTGTAGCGGTTGAACCGGAAATGCAACATAAACGCTTCAACATTAAAAATCTGCATTTTATCCAACCAAACTTCTTATTAAATTTTTAAATTGCCCAGCACTCCTAAAGAAAATAACATGCTTGCTAGTAATTTCGTGGGCACCCGGCATTTAAATAAAGGTATTTTATTTTAAAGATATAGAATTGCCAACAAATTCAAGATTAAAAAAATGGAAAATTTTATTGGTTTTATTTACTTACTTTCGAAATGCTAACTGAACCACTACACGTTTATTTACTACTACAGTCTTATTATTATCAGTATCTAGAGGAGACATATTTGAACTGTTTTTAAGGAACCTAAAAAATTAATTAATATTAACTTAAATACAAAATTTGGGTGATTCCTCAAAAAAAAAATTAAACTTCATTTAAACATATGTCCTCATGGGCGCCGACTGGGGGGCGGTGGCGCTTTCCTTCCTGGGATTTAAGTAATTGTACCACAATCACAAAAACATTAAGCAAATGTTTGCTATTTATATTTTTTTTTTGAAAAAGGTAAATAAGAGTTGTTGTTGCTGCAGACCGTCCCAGTAAAAATCCATTTTAGTCGCTGACAACTGTCAAAATTGTGTATTTAAGTGCTTTTTTCGTTGGTAATTTTTGTAATATTTGGTTTGTTTTTAGCTTGTATTGTAGGTAGTTATTTTAGCTAGTAGCATAATTTCTTTGAGTTTTGTGATCCGTAGTGAGTAGTTAGAGAGGTAAAACTTAAAATATAAAATAAAAGTTCTTTGAAATAATGCTCGTTAAACCCATAGGAATAATTATCAATCACAAACATCAATAGAATAATATTACAAACTTTTTAAATCGTGCATCCAAGTCAGATGACAGAGAATAACAAACCGAACCGAAATACGGGAAAACCTTTTTATCAAATATGAACTGGAAAATTTAAAAAAATAATGTGAAACATGGCTCCACTATTGGCAACAACGATTAATTGATAAAAACGAAGATATGTAAATAAAAGATGTGCCTAATGAATGCAGGGCCGCCCAGGGACGTGCCAGGCCCCAGTATAAGTAAAAGTTGCGGGCCCCCTTAATTCACGGGACAAAAAGTTAAAGAGCAAAAGAAAAAAAAGGTCTTCACTTCCTCCAAAGTCATATTGTTTACCTTACATTACTTTTCAAAGTTACAGTTCAAAAAACTTGAAGATCAAAATAAAAGATAGGTTCCCACTTTGTCGAAACTAATATTCTTTACATATTATTATTTACTTTACTTTTTAAAAAAGCTGAAGAGCAAAAAAGGTCCTCACTTCATTGCTTCATTTACGTTTTTCTACCCGCGCGGGCCCCCTTCATCAGTTCAGGCCCCGGTATTTTGTCCCAGCCTTCAACGCCCTCTCGACGGATTTGAATTCTTGTACTTTTATTCCTACCATAAAACCACCTTTCAAAATGTGAACCATGCCACCAACAACGGCAATAATGGAACGTTCATTCAGCACACAGAGAACGGCCAGAATAAAGAGCGGGCGTGCGACAAGGAAGCGAGCGATTTTTCGGAATGCGAAGGCTGCATATTAATTTTCGCCCGGCTACTGAGTGCATTTATGCATTAAATTTAGAAAAATTAGCTGACTTGCTCGGGTGCCACTCGCTCGCTCTTCAATCTGGCCGTTCCCTTAGACGTGTAAAAACTTGATTGCGTTCTACAATTTGTGTATTCCTTTTATGCTCTAGTACCGCCCGAAACCGTTTTTGAACTGCCAAGAGTGTCAAAACTGTCAAAAATACGAAAGACTGACATTAAAAGGAACACTTTTGGTGTCGTTCTGGGCCGTTCTAGAGCCTAAAGGATTACAGCAAATCTCGCAGTATCTTTTAAGTGGTCTAAGCGTTCATAAGCAACGAATTGAAGCAAAAACGGAAATTTTATCGAAGATGTAATAAATAAATTTGGCCAAAATGGAAAAAGATTATAATTTTTATTTTCAGAGTAATTTAATCCTTAGTTTAAAGATTTAGTAATATTATATATTATTATTGGTAATTTTTCCTATCCCTGCATGAATATTAATTAAAACGGTCGTGTAATTTGTGAGAATTTTTCTAGTATTAATGCCAAAAATAATGCAAAATAAGCGATATCTTAACGGCAAGAAATTTTAAATAATTTTTTGCACTTGCCTAGTGCCTCCCCGGGATTTTATCCAGGCGGCTATCATGTATGTCCTATACTTTGGGCCCTTTATATTAAGAATAATAAATACTTAGTACGTAACAACAATTACTGAGTTTTTAAATCAATGAAATACGTTTTTATTGAGATAAGTATGGTTACTGACTTTTTAAACCAATGTAATACATTTTTGTTAAGGTGTTTTTCTCAATTTATAGTGCCCAAAGTATAAACATTCTATTTTTAGAACTACGGGGTGTTAAAATTTGGATATCTTTCAAAAATTGAGAGACAACTTCTATGCATAAAAAAAAGGGTAAGTGGCGGCTTGGGACTCATCTCAGCTAATATTATTGACAAAAAGAATGTACGCCACTGACTTTTATGCTACTTTTATTTTTTTCGATAAAGCACCTAAAAATATAACTTATTTGTTTTCCATTATTTTTCCGTAGCTTGGTTAGTTTTCCAGAAAAAAAAAAATAAATCCGCTAAACTGCAAATTCCTGGACCATACAAAAAACATTAGGACATCACCCCATATGTATGGAACAATAAACATATTACAAATGTGGGATTAAAAATGATTGAATTTGGAAAATGGAAGCTTAATTACTATGAAAAACAACAAAATCATTAAGTTTTGCCAATATTATAAAGGGAAAGGGAAAACAAAATGTAAATTTTGTGCAATGTAATAATAGTATTCTCATCAGTAGTATACTTACTAGGTTTACAAACAGGAAACTGTGTTAAACTCCATTTACCCTCCATTCCACCACCTATACATGTTGCCAATTCAGTACCTTCTTTAGTAGATGACAGCTCGTAACCACTATTACATTTATAGACAATGGTAGTATTTACATGAACATATTTAAATGACAAGGCAGGTTGTGATATATTTAAATAAAACCATTGACCATCTTTTGGATGAGAGGGGGTAATGCACATCTCACTAAAATGATTATAGATGAAATTTATGACATTAAAAAATTGTTAACAGGTGTTGTGTTGTTAGTTCTAGTTACTTCTGGTTAGTACGTACTACATTCTTTTATAGCTAACTTTTTGCTTAAAGAAATAAAAAAAAATGTTGCAAGATACATTTTTACTTACATAATATGCACCGCAATTTCAGATTTACTGCTAATATCTACATTTTTATTTCCACTTGCTATGAAGCAACTTGACCAATTTTTAAAGAAACCTAAAGAAAATAATAAAATTTCTGACTATTCATAATAACACACATTGCATTTTCGTTTAGTTCCACCAAAAACAGATTTGAATGGAAAAAATACCGCTTAACAAGTTTTGATTGTAATCTGCTTGTTTATTGATGAATCCATATAACACAATATACAGTGTGTCCCAAAATAGGGGTTACAAGAGGAAATATGGACCAAAAATTTTGTTTTTTTAAAGTCCTTTCTGGTCAATAGCCCAAAACTAATAAATACAAAATTTTACTCCGATTGGTATTATACAGGGTGAATTATATAACTAAAAATATGAAAAATGACCAAGAGTATAAAAACCTTTATTTTTAAAAATAGAACAAAATGGTATAAGTGATTGTTGTAGAGAATTAAAATGTATGTCAAAATTTAAAGTTAAAGCATGAAAGTAAAAAAAATTGTCAATTTCTTACATTACGCATTCTTGGCTAAAGTCAGCAAATTTAAAACAAAATTAAATTCCTTTAAATTTTGCTCTTTCTTGCTCAATAATTGGATTGTAATGCACAATGTATGTAAAAATTTTACAAAAACCTTTTATTTTAGTTTGATGCTTTAACTTCAAATTTTGACATAAAATTAGTTCTCTACAACATTTACTTATAGCATTTTATTCTATTTTTAAAAATAAAAGCAGTTAGCTCATGGACATTTTTCATATTTTTAGTTATAACTCGCCCTGTATAATACTAACTGCAGTAAAATTTTGTATGTCTTAGTGGGACCATGCAGAACATATTTTATATTTCTCAAAATTGCGTTTCAAAATTAAAATTTTTTAGTCTATTTGCCATCTTGTAACACCTATCCTGGGACACACTGTAAGTCACTAAGTACAATACACTAATTTATTTTTGATTTAATTCTTAAAACTATTATTAATTTTCCTTTTTTAAATCTTATCTTTGTATTAGTTTATAAATATCTTTCTGTGTCTAAAAATCGCTGGTGAAAAGGGAGAAAAACCTCAAGAGAAAACATACATTTTTGGCAAAAAAGTACTAAATGTGAAATTATTCATTCATATTCAATTTAATTACAAAGATTGGCAAAAATGCAGAAATTTTAGATATTCTTTCATATTTTTTTAATAACAAATTTTAAATTAAAATTGCATAAAGGTTTTAAAACAATAATTCAATTAATAATAAACTTGTGCAGTACGAGGTGTTTTCCAATGGCGGAAAATGGAGACGGGGGGGTCAGCACTGAAAGAAACCGGTTATGCGCGATACCAGTAGCAGTTCCAGGGAAGATGGCCGAAATTCATGCCACTTCATAATTTCGAGATACATAAATAGTGAAAGAATCCGGAATTTCTGGGAGCTACGAGCTCGACTATCCAGATTTTCCCCGAATGAGCTGGTAAATTGGACCGAAAAGGACCAGAGCCAAGAATAAATAAACCAACCAACCAAACTTGTGCAGTAAAAATAAAAGATCCTTCACTTAAGTAAATTTGGAATATCTTTGTATTTGGTCAAAGATTATTTAGTAGTCTTAAGTTTAAAATAAGATGACACAAACAGCTTAAAGTCAATAATATTTTCCCCTGACAGACAAAAAAAATAAAATCGGTAAAAATGTTTAAAACTTATTAGTTGTTAAAAAATCAAAGAAGTTAAAATAACCATCTACCTAATAGTCTAAGATCAAAAAGGAAGTGACCTGCACCCGTCTGTTCACCGGATAAATATGTATTGTATTTAAACAAATGTGCTACAAGGTTGCCCAAAAATTATGATCAAAGCCATTTTTAAATTACAAAAATAACCTTACATTTTTTGAGACACATTGAGTCACTACATGACTAATATATCACTATTTTTTTCTTCAATCTCATTAATATTGCAATGGGAAATTGTTTAAATTTATACTTTCGAAACATTTTTCGGTAGATTTTGTAATATTTGGTAATTATTTAGTATACGGTTTTCTGCTATTTTAACGATTTTTTAAATATTTTGACGTACATGTTATCTATTAGTTGTGTTTAATAATAATATGAAGGCGCAGTTATGACTTTTTTAATATTTTTTTTTTAATATTTTTTTTGGCATTTGCCCACTTTTATTATGGACAATTGGCAACGTTGTATAAATGTTAAATAATAAAAGAGAAATTATAAAGGGTGGACAGGTTAGTTCTGGTTAGTCAACTTTTTTTTTCTCCTTTAATTACATCAGAGACACTTTATGAATCCAGTTTGTGTGAATTCTTTCTTTTATTCACTCATAAATAAAATCAGACCCTTCGATGTTGCCAAATGCTTTCAATATTTAGCATGGTAAAACCGATGTTTTTAGTCGTTTTTCTTCTTAATTTTTGGTTATGAATTAACAATTTAATATTTATCATATTTTTATCTTTATTCTCAAACATATGTGAAAAAATGTAATTTTTACTTAATTTTACATGTAATGTTCAGTTTCATAAACTCGTTTTACCAATTTTACGTTTTATTTAGAAGAGTGTCTAAAATATGTAAGTATCAATAATTAAAAAAAAACCCTTAAAATAGCAAAAACCGTTTATTAAACTGTTACCTAATATTTTACCAACTAGCCTTAAAATGTATTTAAAAATAGGGGCTGCCATCATACAGGGTGTGTCAAAAATTTTGAGGATATCCATAATTTTTAGACAATCCTGTATCAATACCAAGTTAAAATACAGGTGCAGGTCGCTTTCTATTCGGATCTTTAGGTAAATTTATACAGAAAAATAAAATAAAAATAAAAAAAAACATAAAAATAACATAAGAAATAAGATAAGGTTTAATTTATACAAACAAGCTAAATAAAATAAGAATAAGAAATAAGAAGTGGCCAATAAGAAGTCACGTTTAGTCTGTCTCTCTGTCAAATATTTTAAAGCACATGCGCAGTTGCGATTTCACATAAAAATAACATAAAAAGTTGAAAGTTGGTCATCTTCAAGGTTATTTCTTATTTTTATTTTATGTTATGGGTCTGTATAAATGCCTAATGGGAAAAATGTATAGTTAACTCTTATTTTATTTTTATGTTATTTTTATTCTTATGTTATTTGTCTGTATAAACTCACCTTTAGACTATAAATTATATTCTTGCAGGTTAGTCAAATGACTGCTAGCTCTCTGACTACATGCAATTGTTCAACAATTATTTCAAGGTAATAATTAATTTACTAAACTACAGTTAGCACTTACCTATGAGAAAAAGTATAAAAACTAAATGTTTCACTATAAAATCCATTAGGAACTTTGGGTTTAAAATTTAATTATTTGATTTTGTTATTGACTTAATCATTACCACATTTTGAGAAATATGCCTGCTAGAAGATATCGGCGATTTTCCCAACCGTCATAAACAAGTAAACCGGACAAGAGCTAAAATATAATTAATGATTAGGGAGCTACTGCAACATACGCAATAGTTCCTTAAAAATATCATTATTTATATAATTTAAAATTTAAATGTTTGACCTTTTTATATAAAAACATTTATTTATGGCATTAAATTACTTGTTAATAAACTAAAATACCTATACAGGGTGTCCCAACTCTATTTATACAGCAAATTACTTCGCTCCTGTACAAGATACAAAAATAAACTTAAAATAAATAATGTTTATTTGGATACATTCTTTTAACTGACGGTATACTAGTTAATATACAAGGTGTCTTAAAAACATAATTTTATTGTCAAGTTGGTTTTTTTTTAATGGATCACCCTATATATTTCAAAAAATTTGACATTATATTAAATTCTTCATGAAAAATTTATAACACACTATACGTCAATTATTGCTGGTTTTTGAGATATCAGCAGTATGCTGATATACTTATTAACAATTAAAAGTGAAGAAAGAAAATCATATTTTGGTTTTAAAATAATTCTGTTACTGTCAAAGTGACAAATAATATAATAACATGTTAGTACCTTTCATTGTAAGAACTACTAATAGGTAAGTCAGCTATTTAGTTTATTTAAAATACATATTTACTAACCTAACTTAAAAACTCGCCATAATTGACGTAATGTTTTTAATGCAATTCAGTAAACATGTGTCTAAAATAAACTAAATTGCTGACATACCTATACCCAGCAAACACTATTTGCCGGCAATGTAAATTTTTCATATTGGCATTGATAGTAAAGCATTGGCAATTGGTGGCAATATTATGCCAACATCTTATACGCATTAAAAAGTCAACCCTAAATAAACACTTAATTGCCAATAAATTTTACATGCAGGCGAATTGCCGGCAAGCATACAAAAATGGCGGCATACCAAATGATTAAATAAAGCACGCGTTTTTCTTGCAGGCAAATAAATATTGGATTTTTGAAGGCAAACCTTCACCGCATATTCATACTTTTTAAACCATATTATTAACATTGGTATTTAACTAACATTAAAGCATTTTTTTGATCTGTTTTATTTATAATGGCAGCTAAACAACAATATTTTATGTTTGTTTACATAATTTAAAGGAAATGGCCTTTTCATAACATTTTATTGTTAAAAATCATGCAAATAAAAATCAGGTCAAACAAAATGTTTATTATGTATTTTGGAGCGAATAAAAATAAAATGATGGTAAAATTAGCTACGTTAATTTCGACCGAAGGTGACCGCTTTGTGCATTTGTTTTCTACGTGGTTTTCTAGCTTTTTAGTTTCTTTTTTAAAGAAAAGACTTTTTAATAGACATAATTAAATGTATTCATTACCTAATAAGTGTGTGTTGTGTGATTAATTGGTGATGGCTAGTCGAGAAGGCAAGATATTCAAGTAGACTGTTAGGAGCTGTAAACATTTTGTTTAAAACTTTATTAAAAGTTTTGAAGACGTGTTAATAAAAAATATTATATATATTTAATAGTTTTTTGACATACCGATAGATGGCGTAATGGACAATAAACTACTACGTTTCTGCAATATCTTTGCTTTTTATCGTCTGAACCGTACCCATTAGACAAAAATAATTCGAGAGCGGTCTGCGGTAGGTGATCTCACTTAGCTTTGAAAGAAATATCTTCGGCTAGTGTAAAAATCTGCATCTCCTAGTTGGACAGTGTTCCGAGAGATGGTACTTTGCATTGCAAGGAAATTGCATGCAGTAAGGAGTTTTTTCCTATTTTAATTTTCAAATAAAATATCGCATCATTTTAGCTTTTAAAAAAAGTATATGCGACAATTTTCGTCAACAAGACGTCAGCTTGCTGCTTGGTAGTATCTGCATTTGCCCACTTTCGTGTCTTTTTGTTATCTTTTTGCCAATAACTTATTAATGATGGATGCCATTATCTTAAACGCATTTTTTGCCAATAACTTATTAATGACGGATGCCATCACTTTATCTGCAACACGTGGCCTAATAATGGCCAATTGCCCACTTTCGCGTCTTTTTGATACCTTTTTGCCAATGCCTTGCCATTAAAGAGTGTTGGCAATGCCAGTAAATTAAATGTACAACGCCGACAAAAAATGTTATATGGGTAAGTAGTTCTTATAATGAAAGGTAATTAATTACCTGTTATTATATTATTTGTCACTTTGACAGTGACAGAACTAATTAAAACCAAAATATTGTGACGTTGACATTTTGAAATACTACTTGACGTCACTGGGCCAATGTACCATATGGAACTATCTATTGGGACAATGAGACCGGTGGACCATCAACACTAACTTTACATTTTTAAAAACCAACTTAACTTATTGAACTAAATAAATTTAGTACGGGCATATCCCTAGGGATAGCCCGTACGGGGCGTAACTTTAACTTTAACTTTATGCTTGACTTTACTAACTAGTTGTTATCTGATAAACAATCAATTCCCGTCTTAAAATTTTGTTCTCCTTTAAATATTAAATTTTTTAGTATTTGTTTTACATTTCTAGGTAACTCGCTTGTTTAATGTTTTTGTTTTATTATTATAAGAGTAACCTAGAAAATTGTTTGATTTCTACTTTTTAAACCTTGACACTTCACGTATTGTTTTATGTACCAAATTTCCCAATGTTAAGTAACCCAATTAAAATTTAAATTTCCCAAAAATGTATATTTTTAAAATTCCCAAAATGTATACTTTTTTTTATACTAGGTGTTCACATATGCCCCTTCCCTGAAAGCGTTGGACCCACAACGCTATTAGAAATCAGACAAATTTACTTTAAACCTTTAAAAAAATTAGCAATATTATCGAAAAACGATAGTTCCATATAGCTTACAAATATTTAAAACCTAACATTATGTTACTTATTATAAAAATTATATTTATCGTAAATAATCTTAACGTTTTATTAAATCTTTTGTTTTTTTTTTAAACTCAAAAAATTATTTTTAACCAATTAATTTTTTTTTCAAAAAAATGCAAGAAAAAATGTAAAAATAGTTATTTTTTCTCTAAAAATAATTCATTTAGGTTATATTTAACATTATGACTCTTGTTTTTTGAAATTTTAAAAAATTCTTCCGGATAAATTATCTAAAATAATTATTTAAAAAGTTCTAGAGATGTTTTTGCTGAAATAATTAGTTCAAATAAGATTTTAGCTTAATTGTTAAAAACCTTTTTAAATTTGAGGTTTTCTTTAAGTAGGTACTTTAAATAAATATAGTTTTAACGGTAAGATTATTTTTAGACAAAAATGACCTAATTATTGTTACTCATAAATTGTATTTTTTTTATTAATCTTTAAGTTTACTAGACATTTATGTACTATACAAACGCTAAATAAGCAAAAAAAAGTTTGTGTTATTTAAAACTGATCAGTTCCGTAACAATAAAAGTGAACTTGGCCTTGTCTCGTCAGCAAAACGTTGAACCATTAAAAAGTAATTCAATGACTTATTTAATATACCAGTGGGAAAGAAAATAATTAATTAGGTGATTTTTTTCTATTTTATCTTTTGCTCTTTTTAAATTTATTGGATAGTTTAAAAACAAAAAAATATCTCTTACATAAAAGAAAATCAATTTTTTTTTATATTTATACTTAGAAATTAACCTAATATTCCACATTCTTCTTATACTAGCCTTTATAAAAAAAAATTGCGTCCACCTTGCCTGCCTGTCCATGTCCTTGATGGTGCGTTCCATTGGCCATTTGTCTCGTACTTCTCCACGTACCATTGTCTGTCTTTCATTCCCATTTTCTTCTTCCACTTCAGGTTACTGCAGCCGCGTGCCAATTTACCCATATCCTGAGCTTTCTCAGGGCCGCTTAACTGTCTTGTACCCCACCATTCAAGACCATACTTCAGGAGCTCTTCCCCATAGTAGAGCTGCGGCTTCAGTGCTAATGCAGCCTCATGCTGCTTCTAAACTCCGTCTTCACGACGTAACACAATAACTTCAACGCAAATAAATATTCTTCTTCAACAACTCTGGCTAACACCATTTAGCCATATTTCAAAACTGAAGATATACCTTATCTTCCTTTTCTTTGTAGCTACGCTGCTTACCTCCTTGCAGCTACGCTACGCAACATATTTTTTCCCCATCTTCGTCCTTTCACACACATTTCTTCTCCGGGGAACGGGACGCCTTTACCATATATATGGTATTTTCTTCCACAAATAAACTGAGGGGTAGGAAGGGCGTACCATAAGCGACTTTTCCTATCGCTTCACAAAGGGCACTGGAACTGGGGCGGGCACAGCTTACCATAACCGACGTTTCACAAAGGTCACTGGGAACGGGGGCGCCTCCACCATATGTGACGTTGACATTTTGAAATACTACTTGACGTCACTGGGCCAATGTACCATATGGAACTATCTATTGGGACAATGAGACCGGTGGACCATCAACACTAACTTTACATTTTAAAAACCAACTTAACTTATTGAACTAAATAAATTTAGTACGGGCATATCCCTAGGGATAGCCCGTACGGGGCGTAACTTTAACTTTAACTTTATGCTTGACTTTACTAACTGGTTGTTATCTGATAAACAATCAATTCCCGTCTTAAAATTTTGTTCTCCTTTAAATATTAAATTTTTTAGTATTTGTTTTGCATTTTCTAGGTAACCTCGCTTGTTTAATGTTTTTGTTTTATTATTATAAGAGTAACCTAGAAAATTGTTTGATTTCTACTTTTTAAACCTTGACAATTCACGTATTGTTTTATGTACCAAATTTCCCAATGTTAAGTAACCCGATTAAAATTTAAATTTCCCAAAAATGTATACTTTTAAAATTCCCAAAATGTATACTTTTTTTTTTATACTAGGTGTTCACAATATTATTTTCTTTCTTCAGTTTTAATTATTAATACGTATAACCAGAGTATAACAACATACTGCTGATATTTTGGAAACCAGCAGTAATTGACATATAGTGTGTTATATATTTTATATGTTGAATTTCACAATTTGTTAAAATATATGGGGTGTTCCATTTAAAAACCTACTTGCCAATGAAAATCGTGTTTTTGAGACACCTTGTATAATAACTAGTACCATCACTAAAAAGGAGTGTATCCGAATGCACATTTTTTATTTTAGATTTATTTTTGTATCTTGTATAGGGGCGAAGTAATTTGGTGTATAAATAGTTGTGACACCCTGTATAGTCCGGGAGGTAGCAACTTCGGGAAAACAAGAATTTTAGGTTAGCTAATTTTTTTGATATGTTCAAAGTCGTTTGATGAGATAAGGTCACGACATTCGCCATATTGACTAGCGCGGCTGTGACGTCAAGTCGGGCCATTTTCGGCCATGTTTGATTTTAGGCAGATCAGTGGCGGAGAATTAAGGAGAAAACAAAAAAAGAACTGTATGTTGTAAACAAAATTTATTGGATTATTTTAATAGGCATAACTTAAAACAAAACCATAAAGCGACGACAGGACGATGAGGTACCTGGCAGAGCAAAACATTTTCCATAGTTCCGTAATTCTAAAACCATTTTAAGAACTTTGTATACAGGGAGTCCGCTAATGAATGGTACACAGAAAAACCACAGATTCCTTATGCCAAAATATTAAGATTTAACCAAACATACCTAATATCCAAAAGTTTATAATAAGGAAGATACGGGGGTGTCATAGTAAAAATCTTATTAAAACGGTATCTAGGGGTTTTTAAACATTAGCTGTTCAGATCAAATATTAATTTTTGTGTGTAGACTAGAGGGCGATGGGTACACTATTTAAAATTCTCTAAAAGTACCTAATTTTTTGGTACTACTCGGTATATATTAAACTAGTAAATAAACATATCAGAAATGAACGAAATACATGAATAAGAAATATTTATATCCCTTTAACACCCCGTATCTTCCTTTATTATTAAGTTTTGGATATAGGTATGTGTGTTTAAATCCTAAGTGTATTTTCGCATAAGAAATCTGAGGTTTTTTTGTGTACCATTAATTAGCGGACACTCATCTGTCTCTGACTGAAAACTATTCGACTAAACACTATCAAAATCTCTAAAATAAAACGAGTCCGAACCTATAATATGTGAAGTCTCTAAACTAACCAAAAACATTAACAACTGGAAATCCTTGCAAAATATACAACCGAAATGAAAATGGCAAATTTCTACAGTTTTTACCAAACAAAGCTTCGATAAGGCACGACTCTGTCATCAGCTGATAATGGTACCAACTTTGAACAGAACTGCCAACCGAAATCGTAATTCTCACACCTTCACGTCCCTGACAAAAGCTATCGCCGGTCTTGCTTATGTCTAAACCCCTTCTCATAAAGGAACTCTGGATATGTTATTCTCCCTTTTCTTTCGGGTAGATCCTTGGCTGTCTTGCTTGCGGTAGCGGTTGGGTGGGCGCCCAGCTGTGACCTTGACATTTAAAGCTATCACCTTAAAATTTAAAGCTATCACTGACATGTCAAAAAATGGAGACCTTATACCGGATGGTTCAGAAGTTAGAAAGGGGATGACTATATAATTAGGAATAATAAAAGTGTCTGGCAATGAAAAAAAAAACATGTTTGGTAAACCTATCTAAAGACAAAAAATTGAAAATTAGGTTTATTAAAATGTATTTAAAACCTTGGATTATTACAAAGTCGGTCTATATAAGGTCACGACATTCGGCCATATTGCTTTAACGTGTTATGACGTCACATCACCCATTTTTCGGCCATGTTGTTCAGTGCCGGAGATATACAGTTTATTGTACTAGTAGAACAACTGTTTACACAACAGTTTTTAATTGATATTAAGTTGTAAATTATTTTACTTTAAATAAAAACATTTGGAATTACATCTTTCAACAAACCTCACCTCCAAAACAATGCAAAATGAAATGCGCAAATTCTAGACGCCACTACATTGATCTTCAGCTTTGATTTTTACCCAGTCTTGCCAACTTATCTTCGAGTAGTGCCCTTATTTGCGTCTCCGACCTCGAACCGCCTAAAAGTAGAGGATATGTCGTAACCTTATAAATATAAACTAACCTTGGGATTATTACATGTACAGGTAGGAAGAAGAGGAAGAAGAACGACAAATCAAAAATCAGCTGACCTACTAGTGAATTAACGTCCCCAGTGCGCACTCAGCTCGAACTTTGGCAGTGCAGTGCAAATTTTCATATTCACGCAGACGAGTTTTTTTGTCGAGCAATAAATGTGCGTGTTCAGTGAATTTGCCCGCACTCTGAGCGATTACTTTTTGTATTCACGGTGTGCTGGTATTACATTCGGGGAATTCGAGCGTTTTGGAACCGTTATTATTGGCGGTGCTGCAGAAGGGCACTGAGCAAGCTCGGTGACAATGCGCATTTTCATGGTTCGCACTTGCTCTTGCAAAAAGTAAACTGACACCGAGCTTCTTCGAATTTTAAGTGAACTAGTGCAGAGCGAAATTAGAATTGCTCGCTTCAATAAGTGTCTGTTTCAATAATTTACTATAAAATTATTTTTCGAAGACATTGCTACCTCCTATACATACTAATAGATTTTTGTATATTCAAATCTAAAACACAACTTTTTTCACTTTAAAATTATAATATATTTAAATAAGATAATTTTGCAATAAATATCAAGATCTGGCAACAATAACTGAGCTGTCGTACTATTGTTTATAAAATCTTATTGCGTATTACGTATGGGAATTTCCTCTTCTTATAGTCCAAGAGCAATCAAATGTTTTCCTATAATATCGACACAAGAATAAATATTTTATTCTTGTATTCTTGTGATATCGATAAGAAAAATGCTGTTATGCTACTATAAAGAAAATAGTAGTTTTAGTAGTAAAACTAGAAATATCTTTGGTAATGCTAATTTGCAATAAAGGAAAAGTTTTTTTACTATTTTTGTAAATTTGTTTCTATTCCCTGGTTTTTTTTAACTTTGGACAAACCACGAAGGCTAAAAGCCTAAATACTAACGTACCGTGGGTGTCTTAAGCGAGGTAAGAGGCAGTTTGTTAACACGGGACTTAAATACTTGAAGATTTTGGGGGAAGGGAAGACCTCGGCGGACAGCAGGTTCCACAATCTAGAAACTCTAGGGATAAAAGAACGAACAAAGTGGGAAGTTCGAGGCCTATCCGGTTGGACCGTATAGGGATGCATACGCGTGGCACCACGAGTTTCTTTGGTGGGAACCGTAAGTGGAGGATACTACTCAACGTTCTAAATAAAAGATATATCAAGTGACATGATCTTGTTACTTCCCTAAGTTTTTTCTTAATTTTCGTATATTCTTTTTTTTTGGTGTATTTAAAGCATAAGTTTACATTTCTATTATATAATCACACCCTTAAAATTACTTTTGGTGTAACCAGAAGGACAATTTATTATCTTATTTTAAAAAGAAATGGCTTTTTTCCATATTTTTAATTGTTATAAAAATCTTTTCAATAAATGCCACAATCACAACGAAGGATTAATTTTTAAATAGCAGCAAGAAATTAATCTTTAAAGTAAACTTAGTACGGCCATTGTTTCTTCTTCGAAACTTTTAATACAAACAACTGTATTTTCTTATTTTATATGTAAATTATATACTTCCTTCACTACGTTTTTTGTTCCAGGGAAATATCGTCGGTGCGCGTCTCAAATTTTAAATGTGACATGTTTATCCTGTGGCACATATCAGGTTTGGCAATCGCACCGACGCGACGATATATCCCAAGCAGCAAGTTGACGTCTCTTTTTAGTCACTTTTGGTTACATTTGGTCAGCAAAGAAGTCATAAGATGACGACAAAATGACGTTAAATTGACCTCCTAAGTCACAGACAAAAGACGTCCCATTAATGACGTCATAATGACGTCTTTAGGATGACGAAAAATTGACGCATATATATCTTTTTTAAAGCTAAAATAATACGATATTTTATTTGAAAAATTAAATAGGAAAAAACTCCTTACTGTTTACAATTTTCTTGCACTGCAAGGTCGCATCTCTCGGGACACTGTCCAACCTGGAGATGTAGATTTTTACACTAGCCAAAGATATTTTTTTCAAAGCTAATTGAGATCACCAACCGCAGACCGGTCTCGAACTATTTTGGTCTCATCGGTACGGTGTAGGCGATAAAAAGCGAATATGTTGAATAAACGTAGTAGATTATTGTCCATTGCGCCATCTATCGGTATAGTTTTTCCTACTTCAATTTTGTAAAATTATTAGTCTTATTTTTCTGTCATATGATATTTCGATTGATTTTTGACACGAATTATATAATATCACAAAATTTTTCTGGCGGGTTTTCTAAACATGACGTCATTAGATTTTTATGAGCTAGTATGACGAAAAATGACGTCGAAAAGACGTCACTTCAACGACGTTGAAAACACGTCATTAAAATGTCGTTAAAATTTCGTCTAATTTTGATCTGATGACGTCCTATGACCAAAAATTACTTAAAAATTACGTCATAATGACGTCTGCTTGCTGCTTGGGATTAAGGTGGTTTTTCTTTTTTTTACCTAGAACTGAGCAAGATATAACAAAATCAAGAAAACAAAGAACTATGTTTACTGGCTGGCTTACTAATCCAAAACAAAATAAAAAATAAACAAAAGTTATTGGGGTAAATTTTTGTTTTAGATATTAGCTTTGGTGCCGCTTGGGACGCCACTGGACTAAATAGAATATTGAAAACCTATTTTTTTACCCATATCAGGCAATGCCCATGTTAATAAATATTAACTTTTTGTCTAAAAATTATACACTCTGTATATTGACTGGCTCTTGTCCTGTTTGCGTTCAAATTCCCAGATAAATTAAAAATACAGACTAACAATTTTTTGAAGAAAACCCGTTTTAACTTTGCGCGTAATTAATTTAATTAATAGATAGCTATTGCTTTTAAAATAGTGTAACCGCTAAATATAAATACGAAATTTAAATTATGGGTAAGTAATTTTTGAAGCTCAGGACGTATAATTGTGTAAATGCTTATAATAGGTTAATTTAAAACCATGCTTGTGGCCAGCAGTGGTGCAGTGGCTAGCGTGTCAGCCTCTCACCGCGGCGATCCGGGTTCGAATCTCGGAGTCGGACATCGGATTTTTCATTGCTCGTCACCTCACAGTTGGCAATGGCAAACCACTATGTAGTATTCTGCCATTTCTAGGTAGTAGTTATTTAAAAATAACGACCGTGGTGGCACTACCGTGTTATCTAAAGGTGCTGTGAAATGCAAATGTTTCAGTGCTTGGATAACGTTGACGGAACACGCCAATAATGGGTTAAACATCCAGTAACCCGGCACTCACGGTACACTGGTATTTGGGCATAAGCCTTCGTGAGATGTCATAAAGATAAAAAATGCTTGTCAAAACTTTTATTGCTTCAACTTTCTGTGCAAGTCCGAGTTGATCTTTGCACCTATTTTTTTTATCTTTGTGACATCTCACGAAGGCTAATGCCTAAATACCAGTGTACTGTGAGTGCCGGGTTATTGGATGTTTAACCCATTTTTACCCTGTTTCGTCAACGTTATCCAAGCACTGAAACCTGCAGTTTTGCATTTCACAGCACCTTTTAGACAACGCGGTAGTGCCACCACGGACGTTATTTTTAAAATAACTACTACCTAGGATTGGCAGAATACTACACAGTGGCTTTGCCATTGCCATCTGGGAGGTGACCAGCTAATAAAAACCTGCTGCTGGAGGAAACCGAGATTCGAACCCGGCCCAGCAAACACTATTTGCCGGCAATATACATTTTTCATATTGGCATTGATGGAAAAGCATTGGCAATTGGTGGCAATATTATGCCAACATCTAATACGCATTAAAAAGTTAACCCTAAATAAACACTCAATTGCCAATAAATTTTACATGCAATTGCCGGCAAGGATACAAAAATGGCGGCATACCAATCCTGATTAAAAAAGCATGACTTTTTGTTGCAGGCAAATAAATATTGGATTTTCAAACCATATTATTAACATGGGTATTTAACTAACATTCAAGCAACTTTGTTTGATCTGTTTTATTTATAATGGCGGCTTAACAACATTATTTTATGTTTTCTTACATAATTTAAAGGAAATGGCCTTTTCCTAACATTTTATTGATACAAATCATGCAAATAAAAATTAAGTCAAACAAAATGTTAATTATGTATTTTTGAGAGAATAAAAATAAAATGATGGTAAAATTAACTAGGTTAATTTCAAAGATTTGACAATTTGACAGATGAGGCAACCTTGCTTTTGTTTGGCCGCTTTGTGTAATTGTTTTCTACATGGTTTTCTAGCTTTTTAGTTTCTTTTTAAAGAAAAGAGTTTTTGGAAGACATAATTAAGTGTATCCATACCTAATTAGTGTGTGTTGATTGTGTGAAAATTGAGTGTAAGTATCCCTTAATAACTTACTATTTTAAGGTGTTTTCTTTTGATTTACTATCTTTTTTTTAATTTTATTACATACTTTTTATTTTATTTTTTGGGACGGTATAAAAATTTATATTATGTAATCTTTTTATTGATAAAGTTTTCCTGCCTTTTTTCTCATTTTTTCGATTACAAAATTCTAAATATGTTATTTAACTTTTGAGACATTCAACTTATAAAACTTGCAATACTTATTTAATGATAAATGCCATTATCCTAAACGCATTTTTTTGCCAATAATTTATTAATGATGGATGCCATTACCTAAACGCATTTTTTTGGCATAACTTATTAATGATGGATGCCATCATCCTAAACGCATTTTTTCATCATAAATTATTAATGACGGATGCCATCACATTATCTGCAACACGTGGCCTAATAACGGCCAATTGCCCACTTTCGCGTCTTTTGATACCTTTTTGCCAATGCCTTGCCGTTAAAGAGTGTTGGCAATGCCAGTAAATTAAATGTACAACGCCGGCAAAAAATGTTATATGGGAATACTGTGCCCTTCGTCCTAGAATTTATCGGAGGCAGATAATCAGGTTCTAAATTCTTTTAAATTTGACAAAGAAAAGTATATACAATGACAAAGAGAGCAAACAAATAAAAATAAACTTCTAACCTTCTTTGTGTGCTATTTTTAAATTAATTTAATCCTAAAACTAACAATCACACCAATCACGAAGGCTGAAAGCCTAAACACTAACGTACCGGGGGTGTTTTAAGCAGGGTAAGAGGGAGTTTGTTAACGCGGGACTTAAAAACTTGAAGATTTGGGGGGAAGAAAAGACCTCCGCTGGCAGCAGGTTCCATAGTCTAGAAACTCAAGGGATAAAAGAACGAACGAAATGGGAAGTTCGGGGCCTGTCCAATTGAACTGTGTAGGGATGCATATGCGCGGCACCATGAGTTTCTCTGTTGGGAGCTGCAAGAGGAGGGACTATACTGGATAATTCGTCGGAGCAGAAGCCGTAAAAGTATCTATAGAAGAGCGATAGATCTGCCACAGCTCGACGATGGGCAAGAGAAGGAAGTCTTTGAGTAAGTAAAGGATCATTAATAAGACGAACAGCCCTTCTTTGAATGGCATCAAGAATGCTAATGGTTGTAGGGGATGCCATTCCCCAGACATGAGAACAATATTCCGGGGAGGGTTAAATTCGGGACACAAACAAAATGTATAAGTTGGAAGGAGAAAAATACTTTTTGGCTCAGAAAAGAAATCCAAGCTTTTTGAAGCCGCGGTGGCTATAGATACAATGTGTTTATGCCAGTTAAGGTTATTCTCAAATGTGATGCCCACAAGGTTAAATGTGTCCCCGCTCTGCAAAACTTGGCCACTCATAAGCAAAGAATGAGTGTTTGATGATTGCGACAAGGAACACGATTGTGTTTGGGATGCATTAAATTGAACGAGATTTTGGCGCCCCAATTCAATATCAAATTGAGATCCTGTGAAAGAGATATCTGCATCGCCCTGCGTTTGCTTTCCAAGTCGGGTTGAGAGATTGGTTTGGGAACCTGAAAAGTGGAATGAAGGGTACTATCATCAGCATAACTATGAATGGGATTGGTTGTGGAAGAAAGAAGGTCGTTGATGTGAAGAAGAAACAAAGTTGGTGCTAGTACTGAACCCTGAGGCACTCCAGCATTAATTTCGTGAAAGCTTAAAGAGTGGCCATCAACAATGACTGATATACGTCGATCAGAAAGATAACTGGAAAGCCAAGAGCAGAGTTTAGTTGGAAGACCATAGGAGGGAAGTTTATTAAGAGGTGCGTCAGGCCAGACTTGGTCGAAAGCTTTAGATATATCAAGAGCAACGATCTGGGACTCACCTAGAAACTCAAGAGACTTGTTCCAGTTGTGTGAAACGAAGGAAAGAAGATCTGCTGTAGATCTCTTGTGACGAAATCCGTATTGCCTGTCATGTAAAATTTTATGTTTTTCTAAATACCTAAGAATTTGCGAGTTAATGGATTTCTCCATTACTTTACAAAGCATTGAGAGGAGTGAAATGGGTCTGTGGGTGGCTCGTTTTTATTGAAATGCACTGTATGTTATTTATTAACAAATAAAACATAATTATAAACTTGACAAACTAGCTACTTGTTGCTTTATCCAAACTAAATATCTTCTTATATCAGTATAAACGGTTGTGCGTAGACAATTTACAGCAAAATTTGATACGTTTTCACTCTTTGGGACGGTCGAAACGGTTTCTACGCCATAAAGATAATATCTGCCATTTTCTGGATGGGTAAATACTAAACCCGATCCAATCACGTCCATTCTACAATTGTTTAAACCTAAAAAAAGGTTAAATTATTTTTAACGCACTACCAAAATGTGGGTATCAAATGTAAGGGCCTTATTTTGATTTTATTTTACCACCCTTTTGGGGTCATCCCAGCCAGGTTTCGACTGTTGTCCCCCTAGGTGGTGCACTGCAGCCTTAGGCGGCCCACAGACGATCAATATTATTGCGCAAAAAACCGTTTGTAGTTTATATTGAGAGCTTGTACAATATATTGTGTCAATCAAAAACAGTTTAATTTTTATATGGCAATAGTGATTTATTGTGCCGTGTGTGGGTAATATTGCACAATTATTTCAGTTTTCAAATACGAAAGAGTATTTGTTTTTCAAAAACAATTACACAAATACGGGTTTAAAAGCAATAGAGAAAGAAATAATGGTTTTTTCTTATTTTCAAACATGTTTCAAGCAGCTACTTTTTTCTTATTCATATTTTAACCGGTAGTTACAAAACAAAACTAGTTACTGTGCAATATATTAAATATAGTCTTTGCATAAATATATTGCACTCTTTGGGGACGAATGGCAATATTACTGTACAATATTTTGCCCAATAAAATTGATCGTCTGTGGGCCCCTTTAAGGCTTATTGTGCCCTGACCCCTACTCCTTCTCATTCACACACCATTCATTCCATAACTTGGTTGGTTGCTGCTCGGTGGTTTACGCCCGAGCAGAACTCCGCGTGTCTGGTCACCCATCCAAGTTATGGCCGCGCTCTCGCTGCTTTACTCCGGTGATCGACAAGGCCGACCCCACCGGAGCAAGCCACTAGCGTTGGAAGGGCTTGCTGAGAGTAACTCGAAAAATAAAGTAGTAGGGAGCCCACGATGCTAAATGGAGATTTACTTGAGCATCATAGAGACCTATTGGACTCTTTGCTTGACCTCCGGACAGTGCGGACATGCGTAGAGGACTACAAAGTTCTTCCCAGGGTGGCGGTTAGAGGTGCCGTATAGACGTTTTTACCTTCGGGGATCAAGTAAAGATTCACGCCAAATTGACGGCATCTTTCATCTAGAGTTAAGCGCTGTGAGCGAAGATTTCTATAAGCTGATGGTATCCTGTTTGGTAGTGAACACGAGGTATTTCTCAAATGGCGGGAAATAGATGGGCGTGCCATGAAAACTGTCAGTAGTGAAAGTGAAGGTTGTACGTAACACCAGTAGCAGATCTTGGTTTGACAGCCGACAATTTATGCATTGCATCGATTGTAGAATTGTTTTTGTTTTCTTTTTCCCGAAATCCCCTCTTGGGTTCCCCTACCATAACTAACTCAAAAAATAAAGTCACCGTAAATTCAATATGGCAGAATAAGTGTTTTATGCTTTTCTACAATATGGGTATTAAATAAAGGGACTAGCTGAAAATACTAATGTTAGTTAAACTCCTTTCTTTAATTTGTCTGGATTTTTGGTAAAATGGGATTTTTGGAGTTTTATATATATAGCTAGACTCAGAGTTGGGTAAAATACTGAAAATCGGAATTCGAATACGAACACGAATACCGAGAAAAGAAAGTATTCCAATACCGAAGATTTGAATACTTGGAAGAAAAAAGTGTTCGAATACTCGGTATTCACGAACACCCGGAATCGGTATTCGAATACTGGAATAAAAAAGATTCAAATACTAGAAAAAAAAACGATGAATAAAAATTAGAAGAGCCAAAAAAAGTCCTCACACTCCTCACCTCATATTTCCCTACTTTTTGTTCCCTTTTAGTATTCTACCTCGTAATAATATTCGAATACTTTTTTGAGTATTCGAATACCGGCTTCCGAGTATTCGAATACGACCCACCTCTGGCTAGACTCTTATAAAATTAATCGACAAACGACTTTGCAACAATGGCGCGTTGAATGAGGTGAACAGACTTATAATCCTGTTCAGCAATACCAAAAAATATTTAATAAACAATTCAATGGCAAAAAAACAAGTTTATATCAAGATGCACAAAAAACAATGAAATAAAATTTTCTTTAAAATTTTTACTATCAACATATAACGTCATTGCGAAAATAATATGATATAAAAGCTTCGAGATTTACCTGTGAAGATAAACCAAAAAATTATATAATTGCATTTAATTAGTTTTTTTTTAATTAATTTTTAAACCAAGTGAATACGAGCACTGAATCTTGCGACAAGTTTTTAAATTATACACGGTGATTCAAAAATCGATCACGAAACTTAAGGGGATGATTCTACTTGACAAAATAAAGGTAGAGCTTCATATATTTTTTCAAAATGTCATTTGTTCTTGAGTTACAACCGGTCAAAGTTTAATTTTTATTTTGGTTAGTTCTGATTAACCAATTCAGTTGATATTTGGCACACAAATCAAGCTTTGCAGATTCTAAAATGTGGCGGTATTAAAAAAAAAACTTTTGTCTTAAAATTTTAGAATCTGCAAAGCTCGATTTGTGTGCCAAATATCAACTGGATTGGTAAAAAATAAATGCAATATGGCGAAAAATCAAAATTAAATTTGAACTTTGACGGCTTGTAACTCGAAAACGAATGACATTTTGAAAAAATTTATATAAAGCTGTACCCTTATTTTGTCAAGTAGAATTAGGTTTTGTGATCAATTTTTGAATCACCCTATATAAATTGTGTAGGAGAGGTCCGAGAAACCCCGCCCATTTAAGCAAATTTGAATATTGTAAAGTGTCAGTACCATAAAGGTCACTATAAAAATCTGGGTAGATTGCTAAAATTGATTGTTTAAACGGTGTGAATAATTCTTGAATAAGTAAACGTTTTCAGTAAACTTTACGTATTCAAGACTCCGCCAATGGGCGGATATGCCCGATAGGTTAGATAACGCCACCCACCTAGGGTGCACAATGGCGCCCACCAAATAAAATATTATTAACTGTAAAATAAAACATTTTTAAATAAATTAAACCCTAGAACTCATGTTTACTGTAAGTCCTAGATATTCAGATTCTTCTAAATAATAATATTATGGGCATAAGACTAAAATATAAAAATCGAACATAAAAAGAATAAAATATCTTTATTAGATTTCTTATAAAAATATTAAACATAATTTACATTGTTGTTATTTCTAACAAAATTTTAAATATCCACACAGCTAAATGGCAAATATATCGTTTGGTACCACCCTGGGACAGAGATTTTTTTCTGGACGGTGTTTTTTTTCGCCCTCTCGGATGCGACAACGGCCCGGTCACCCATCCAAGTTATGGGCGCGCACTTCACTGCTTAACTCCGGTGATCGACGCTGCCGATACAACCGGAGCAGCTACAAGTGCGTCTCTGGACGGTGCAAAATTGCAATTTTCTTTAAAAGCCTTACAGAACATAATATTTTACATTTTGATATCTTAATGATGCAAATTAATACTTATATATCGTAGTAACGTTTAAAGTTTGACAGAAGAAAAAATACATCACACTCCATTCATAACGTTTTTCGACGACTGAGGTATTGTGACATATAATTTTGGAATACATATAAGGCCACTTTACGTCACTGGGAAAAATCTACCATATGAAACTATCTTCTTGGACTATAAGACCGGTGGACCAAAAACCTATCTTTGTAATTTTAAATAAACTAACTTTAACTTAGTATACTCCCCACTAAGGGTAGCCCGTACGGGCTTAAACTAAAACTTTAACTTTTTACTTGACTTCACTTCTACTAACTACTTCTTATCTAATATTTTTCTAATTTTTTCCTCTTAACTTGTTTCATGCATTTTTGGATAACTGTGTTTATATACAAAGTTGAACTCGGTTTTCTGATGACTTAGCACGTTTACGACCTTGCTCGTTCGGTTCGAGGTCTAAGCTTTGACATTACATATTGTTATATGTTTTATTTTAAGATGTGTTTTTCCATTGTCGAAATAATTAAATAAATAATAAAATTAATAAAACTTACATACCCCCTATACAGGGTGTTCACAGTATTAAAGGCGGTTACGCGTAGCGCAAATCAGCTAAGTTTGCATTTCGGATTTAATGTTTGTATTGAGAGATAGATGTCGAACTGATTAGAGGTAGCGTATAGAAATAATCACGGTGGACGGCGTTACCCGATGGACTGACCATCCCGGACATCTTCTTCTGACATGATAATATGTTGACAGTAAAAATTTAAAGAAAAACTTTTAAGAGTTAACTTTACAAGACTTTGTGGGAATCCAAATTTTATTCGGATTCTGAATTCCTTGATATTATTATACTTACTTTGATTTAAATAACCAGCGCATATTTTTCAGTAGTTAAATATCTCTGGACCCAATCCTCCTCAAATATACTACTAAAACAATCAGAATAATTCAGTTTCATGATATCCACTCTCACTGGAACTCTGGTGCTCCATAACGGATGAAATGGAATATAGCCCCAAATCGTTTTCTAAAAAAATGCTACTTATTAAGGTAGTTGTACCGATACCACAAGAGTCAAATAAGTGATTGGGGTAATTTGACTATCGTGGTATTTATATTTGGCAACGCTGCGTAAAAACATTGAGAATTTAAATTTGGGAGCACAGTGTTGCAATTTCGTCAAACAGCTGATAAAAATGGGTATTTAGATTCAATTTCGCGAAGAATATTTACATAAATTACCTGATTAGTTATTAAATTTCACGAAAAATATTAGGCATCATAGTCTGACAACCTAAACAACACAAAGCAGGATAATAGTCAGTGTTTCGAGAAACTTTTATATAGCCATAAAGCGTAAGTTCTTCATTATTTAGACTTGAACTGCAGATAATCCAAAACTGACTTCGCACGTTTTGCTTTATTGCTGAATTTTTAACGAAATCCATGATGGCAACCACTTAAACGCTTAACACTAGTTGTAGACTAACTATTTCCTTATTTTTTATTACATTCATCCCATTAATAATAAAAATTCTTTAAAAATGGAATTATAACTGTTAGAACAGAAAGCAAAACTTGATTATGACATGTCATTATGTTCTAAATTTGCAACTGCAACGTTCCCAAATCGCTTAATTTTAGTTTTTAATAGAAAACATACGCAAATATCTACTACACAAGCATCTTTAAACAAATTATCGGTTTTAAATTGTTATGTTCATTTACTAATAAAATCTCCCTAAACTCTCTCTCTAAACCACCGAAAAAAAAGTATAACAATTTTGTAAAACAAGGTCAAATAGCACATAAATTTAGGGATAAACGTGGAAACTGTCACCTAACCTGTCAATTACCGTTAATATTGATACATAGCATTATGGTTGTCGAATTATTGTGTACTTAAAAACACTCGGAAAAACATGTTTTCTAATTATTGCGGATATTTATTAGACATTTAAAGCAAGGCCAGAGACGTAAATTTATCCATATCAAATGACAGCTGCGCATAAGCATTAAAAATTTTCTCGTCGTAATCAAAGTCGGTCTATACCGGGTGTTGCTCCGCCGAGCGGGACATAGGGAATCCCATGTAAATTTTGAAGTAGTCAAATATTGGCTCACCTAATTATTTTAGAAAAAAATGCTATTAGGATTTATTGAAAAGCACAATAAGTTCCACTTAAAATGAAAATTTGAGCATTTTCTAACCAACCAGTAAAGAGTAAACTGCTTAAATACTTCTGAAACGTAGTATCTCATTATGCACCCTGTACTCTAGAAATCAATAATAAAAACATCATATCGATTTATCAGTGATAATTTATTTATAATGTCATTGCCAAAACTGAACAATTTTATACGGGAATTTCAAAAGAATCCTCGCATTTGATTTTAGTTTACAGATAATTCCAACACATGCACTCACAGTTACGCAAGACAATAAAACAAATTTGTCTACATTTAGAAATCAGTTTATGACGAAAATATCAGGATTTAATAAAATGCTCAAATATTCCTCCATTAACTGCCAGACAATAACCCAAACGATTATAAAACTCATTTCTTACGTTGGTTAGTTGGTACATCGATATTCTGGCACATTCAGCGGAAATAGCATTCCTTAGCTGGTCTAAATTTTCATATTTTTTATTGATATAAAGCTTAGTTTCTAAATGTCCCCATAGAAAAAAATCGTTTGTCGAAAGATTCGGAGACCTGGCTGGCCAAGATATTGCGTGGTTCGGGCCTATGATGTCGTTATTAAATGCGTTGTTCAAGTATTCGCGCACAGCTCTGGTACTGTGTGCTGGGCAGCCATGCATTTAATACCAAATCTCTTGATTTTCACGAGCAAGGTTGGTGGTGTGGTCTTGTCCAGTAATGTCCTCCAGTTTTCTCGTGATAATGTTTCCTTCGGCCTCCTCTACACAAAGTATCACTTCTAAATCCCTCTCGTTTTGTACAATTTGTCTCTAATTTTTACGTCGATTTTCTTTACATTTGCAATTATTGATTACTGTGCCTGTAGTTTCAATTTTTTTATCGTCCGTTCTATTGTTGACTTACTTGGTATTGGCCTATTAGGAAAATAGGCTGCAAACATGTCCGCTACTCTTCGATAAATATTTCCCTAATAAAACCATTTTATAATAGTGATTTTTTCTTGATTTAAGTAGTTCATTATTTAAAAATGATGTGACATTGTTTTGACAACTTGAGAGTACAAGGTTAAATAATTTTTCTGGTATTTTATTATAAACTTCTAATAATACAGGACGCGTAAGAAGATAGGAGATTCGTAACATATTTTAGCATTTATCTTTTAGCTGGCGTACTGAGAAGAGCTGAAATTTGTACACTGGTTACAACTTTTCGTGTTCTTTAAAAAATCCCTATAATATTTTCTTCCAAAATAATTAGGGGAGCCAATATTGGACCACTTCAAAATTTACATGGGATTCCCTATGTCCCGCTCGACGGAGCAACACCCGGTATAGGGTCGTATGTAGGTCCATGTCTTTCAGGTTCGGCATATTATACTAATAAGTTTTTTGAAAAGAAATATCTAATATCTCTATCTACCTATCTTTTTTTTCGATGCACCGCATTCAAAGAAAACTGTTATACATTGATATGTATAACACTAATGGAATAGAAATGTAACGTGTTTAAAACAATATTAACTATAAAAAAACAACTTAATTTTTATTTAATATTTATTGTTGACAGAGACAATCATGGTGTGTGTTCCGTTTGTCGTTTTGGTTAACCAGCCGGAATTTTCCGGTACAAATACGGTAGCTGCTTTCTTATTAGATACGGAACACCACTGGTTTCGATAAGCGTGTTGTAATCACTGATCTCAATGGATTGCCAATGTTATAACCTGAGCGAAACAAAAGTTACATTTCATGGGCGAAAAACCGATTTGTGCGCAAGCAAATCGAAGGGGAACGCGCCTGGCGCCAAACAGACTATCCGCATTATCGGAAAGAATTTGTTCGGAATACGGTAGCTAATGAGCGTCACGGTCAGAGCGCGGTCGAAGGGCACGGGGTGCCGGTGTTTGTATTTTGCCACGGGTTCTTACTGCACATGTTCGTCCACCCGTCCATTGTTTTACTGCACGAGGTCGTAAAAATCCGAAAAATGCTTCTTGCCACTGCGGATCTAAATGTAGGTTATCTATGGCTGTAATTTATGTCTGTCAGCTGTCGTGTAATCGCCAATGAAAACATTTATTTCTATTTTTATTTTAATATTTATTATAAATACTTCTTTAACGTTTTACCTATCCTAAGGTGCATAAAATAGTATAAACGCTTCGGGATTTAAAATACCACTTTATTCCCTAGGTGTATATTGTACTATTTTTTTCTTACCGATCCTACTGCACCTTCCTTGGGTGAAAATGTCAGAAGATCTTCATAGCATACTGGTTGTACATATTTGTGAAATTGAAAAGGTTTCTTTATTTTTACAATGGCAAGATTATCACGGTCGTTACCGATTTTGCCTCTATAGTCTGGGTGTATTACTACACTTTCAAACTAAAACAAAAATATTATTTTATAAAAAATACCATAAGGAATAACACCTTAAAGTTTGATCTTATAGTTCTGAAACACCCTGTATATAAAAAAGCAAAATAAAAAAAAAAAGAAATGTATTCCAATCCCACCGCCTTTTAGCCAGGTCGGCGCTTTTGTATTTGGACATTATTTAAGAGCTCTTACACAGTATTTTAAAGTGCCTTTATACCTACAGTTCGCTTCTATCTTAACAATTTTATTCTATCAAAAACATTTTTTTTCTAATAATTTTAAGCCAAATCAGTCAAATTAAAAAAATCAAGATGATATTATTTATAAACAAGTAATTGTTTTTAGCTTTGAAAAAATCGGTTTTGTAAAAGCATATGATCTTTAGCAGATATACAGACCATATGTCTGGGCTTTGTATGCTGAAATTTATAAAAATTTTTATTTTTTTTTAACAAAACAAACACTTACGCAAAATATACTGAGCCGATTTTAATTAAACCCATCATGGGGTAAATAAAATAATATTGCCAAACTTACGTCTCTAAGTCGGTAGTCATTTAATCGTCCTTTACGTTCTTCCGGTATATAAAGGCTATATAATTCTGCCGCTGACTCTAACAAGAAATCTGTTATATTCTTAACTTTTCCATTATCTTCTGTAATACAGCTGGCACCTTAAAATACATATTTAATATATTTACGTTTATTTAAACTATTACTTTTAAAACCATATTTATCAGTACCTTGAATAATTAGGTTATTAAAGCACTGGAAAGGTTAAAATTTTAATAATGGTATACTTATAACATCCCTCAACAGTAGTCATTGCGTCAATCTATCTGACTCCCACTCCTTCCACTTTGGCCCCTCCTACTTAATCCCCGCTCACTTAGCTGAGAAAAAGTTTCGGACCTAGATATTGTTAACCTAATTCGCAAACTGCGTATCTCTATAATAAAAATTTTACAGGAGTTAAGAAATTTTTTCGTATATAATTAGTAGACTATGAAGTTTGACTCAAAATGGCTTTGGCAGGTACCAAAGGGTAATAAATTAAAAATAACTTTTGGTATTTTGTAAAAGCTGAACTTTATATATGTTACTTGGGTACCTAATTAGAAAATATTTTCTTAGTCGCCAGACAGTTTTGATAGTTCTAAGCCCTTGACTGACATTTTGGGTGATCCCAATGGTCCAGAAACTCCAATATTTATGTTACTTAACAAGATATAACAAAAAATCCTTTATTAGAGTTGTAGAGTTTTCAGAACGGCATATTTATAAAATATTTTAATGCGTACAGAGTGTCATCATTTTCTAACCACCACTAACCTCACAGCAATAACTTTTTGGGACACTCTGTATACATCAAAATATTTAAAATAAAAATAAAAATAATATTCTCAGACCATTGGGCCACCCCAAAATGTTCGTCTTCCAAGGGGTTGGCACTGTCAAAACTGTCTGGAGACTGAAAAATATCTTCCAAGAGGTATCTACCCAAGTAACATAAATATATAAAATTCAGCTTTTACAAAATAAAAAAGTTAAGTTTCAATTCATTAATCTTTGATACCTGTAAAAGCCACTATGAGTCAAACTTCATAGTGGCTTTGACCTTTATTGGGACCATGCATGGACAAACTTTAGCTTTTACAAGTGGATGGTGGAGGTCAGATTTTTTTTCAAAAAATCATGAAAACTTCGCCAGTTTGACGGTTGTCTTTAATTTACTTAAGAACGCTTAGGGTTGTAAAAATTCATCATTTCCCAGACATAAGACCAATATTTTAAGGATCCAAGCTTTTTAAAAGCTGTTGTGAATATAGATACAATATATTTACGACCATTAGGAATACTTTTAAATAAATGTTGTATTTGAGGTTTATTTACCTAAAATTGCTATATTCGTTGTGAGCAGTGTAGCACTACAAATGTAACCATGATTCCTATTGGCAACCACAAGTGCCCATGGCAATACTGATTTTGCTTTTTGACCGTCTTCTAATAGAACTGAATAGTCATATTGTGTTCTGCCGCATTCTAAAATAAATTCGTTAAATATTACTGAAAAAGTATTGTATATTTAAATTAAATCTTGTATGTATTTGTAAAAACACGTGTATACAAGAAGTTACCAGAAACTTAAAAGTTGCATTGCCTTGCCTAGTTTACTTATTATTTTTTTGATTTGGCTTCAGTGCTTTATCTAACCAGAAATACAAACATATAAAAATACATTTTTTAGGGTACCTACCCGATGATGGTGACTTGCTTAAAGGGCAAAACTTTTGAAGACAAAAGCAGAAATCACAACCATCCGTACTTAGACCAAATGTGCTGTTTTGACATCTTGCACAACTTAATTTAGCTATACTGTTCTACAAAAATGGTTTAAATTTGTTAGTATTATTTTTAGCAACCCTAGACGCTGTTTTTTTTATCTTTTGACATCCCACGAAGGCATATGCCTAAATACCAGAGTACCGTGAGCGTCGGGTTATTAGATGTTTAACCCATCAGTCGCCCTGTTCCGTCAACGTTGTCAAACACTGAAATATGCAGTTATGCACAGCACCTTTTAGACAACGCGGTAGTGCCACCACGGTCGTTATTTTTAAATAACTACTAACTAAATATGTCTCCTCCGCTGGGAATCAAACCGGCGACCTCTGGCTTCGGAGATCAAAGCTCTGTCCAATGCGCCACTGGAGGAGACAATTATTTTTATTTTTTTTTATTTTAAAATTTAAGAAAACTCCGACCTACATTATTTGTTATCCTCTTCCTTCCGCTCATTAAATGCAAATAACACTACATTATAGCTACTGCAACAAAACACCTGCTTATAGATAATGTTTAATTAATAAATTTTATGTAAAAAAGTTCCTTATTTTTTTAATATATTCGTATCGATTATCATGAAGTCCATTTCATTGTTGTCCCACTATTAATGAAGAAAATGTAAATTAGATAGTTTTTTGACGAAAAAGTTAATGAATTGAAAATTACATAATTCATAGGCATGGATAATATTTTTTAGGTAGCCTAACCTCTAATATCTGTGTTTCCACAGAACCCTCTAACAATAAGTTGGTTAAACGAGCAAACTTACAAAAGAATCGGAAAGAAAATACTTATATTTTATTATATTTTGTGTACTTAATTTAAAAATATGTTCATTTGCCATTTAACTTTTTATTTTGATCAGTGTTTCAATAAATAGGTGACTGTCGTAGCTAAATATATTGTGAAACACTACCTGAAAAATGAGGGTCATAAAATTGGAAATTAAGAAAGGTATGTGCAGTGGTATTTAAGAAAAGAAATAATTATATTTTTAATAGAGGCAAGCATGCAAAAGTATTTTATCGAAAATGTATAATATCCTAAGAAACCTACCTGCAACCATTCAAAATAAGACTCCACTTTCGTAAATAGAGCACTTTTCTGAATATTACAGTGCTTTCGATTGTTTTCGATATAGGAG
This sequence comes from Listronotus bonariensis, assembly GCA_014170235.1. NCBI lineage: Eukaryota > Metazoa > Arthropoda > Insecta > Coleoptera > Curculionidae > Listronotus > Listronotus bonariensis. Next base: position 18,273 of record JACEGR010002509.1, on the reverse strand, counting down.
TGACTCAAACTAACCACGCCAAAAAACATAAAACAGTTTATCTTTTGGGTGTTGTAGGATTAGCCCGCCACCACTGTCACCTTTGCAAACACTTGTACCTTAAAAAAATATTGAATGTATAAATATTACTTTTACCACATAATTTAAAACTACATTTTATAAAAATACCAATAATAAGTAGTTAAAAAAGTATTTTAATTTGTATTGTTAATTAAGTTTTTCTTTTAAGTTTAAAATACATAATATACACTTAAAAAGTTACCACTTGAGTTATCTGCAAAAATACAGATTTGAAACAAATCGCCGAAAGACGTCAAGAATTTTGATTGAGGGGGAACGTTTTTACAAAAAATTGGACTCCACCTCAACATTTTTTTTAATAGAAAGGGGAGTCTTGTGATATATCATTTTAAAGCTCCTGACGAAAATTTTATAACCCTAGAATATATATCAATATCTTTGCTTATCTACCAAATGGTGGTACTTTTAAATTTACCCAAATACCTGATTGGGATGGCCGTATTTTCAAAACTAATAAAGTTAGATGTACTTAATTTGATAGTTTCTTGAAGCTCTTTTAAAAATCTTTTTATTAGTGATACTAGTTAGCAATATACAGGGTCGGATTAAAGATTTTTTTAATGAAGCACCCTGTTTATTATATTACCAATAAAAGAGGTTTAAGAAAATACCCCATTAAGTACATCTTACTTTAATGGTTTCGGAAATATAGCCATCCCAATCAAGTAATTGAGTAATTTTTAAAATACCGCCATTTTGTAGTAGGTAAAGATATTGACTTTATATTCCAGGGTTATAAGGTACTTGTCAGGAGCTTTAAGATAGTGTATCACCTGACCCCCCATTTCAGAATTTTGGCTAAGGGGTTGAAGTTTGCGTGCAATTTTTTGTAAAAACGTTTTCCCTCAATAAATTCTTAACGAGTTTCGACGATTTTCTAAAATCTGTCTCTTTTTCGCAAATAACTGAGTAGTAATTTTTAAATAAAAGTATATCAATATTAACTAGCTTACTTTGATTCACATATCCTGCGCACAGTTTCTCATCTGTAAAAACTGATCTGCCCATTCTTCATCAAAATCCTTAAAACATAAATTTCTCTCTCTTATTGGCATGTTAAGCTCTTTTAGGATATCAGATTCATCCCCAGTTGTTGTTGTATATCCCCATCCTGATACCTAAAAAACTTAACTATTTTAAATAGAAAATATTAAGCTATTATTAAAAAACGTACACTTCTAACGTTTTTATTAATAAGAATAAGAATAATAAGAAATAAAAAGTTTTTATTGTGTTATTTGTATAAGAATTTGGTCCATTTAAAAGCTTTTTATTCTACTGATACTACTTATTATAAAAATGCATCATAACTACATAATAACTGTACAATGTATTGTAAGAGAGCCTAAAACAAATAGTGATTACATTTAATTAAATCTTACAGTGACGTTATCAACATAAAATAAATTTTAATAATCAAAAAACAAGTTACTTTTCGGAAAAAAATACGTGGTCCTGTCTACTTAAATTTTAATCGCGCTTCTTTCATTTACAGGGTACCCAAATATGTGAAAAATCAAGTTTTTATACATTACTGAATTTTCAAATATATTTCAGTTTGATTTCAAAAAAGGATTTATTTCTTAATGGATGGTATTTATTTGGGTACACGCCAAAATAAAATTAAAAGTGCTAAAAAACCAAAAAAAAATTTAAACAAGTAAAAAGATAATTAAAAAATCGACGTTTCGGTGGCAGATCTCGTTGTCAAGATAAATGGAATAAAAATAATAAAAATAAAAATTTACTATTATTAATGTTTTAAAATTTAAAATTTGTATCTTTTTTAGGATATTCTGAAAACTTTGACATTAAATGTCAAAATATGTTTGTTTGGTTATAGTGTCATAGTGACATAGATAACTGGTTGCTGGTGTATTGATTGTTTATTTTACCAAAAAGGTGAATAGTTAGTTAATTTTTAGTCTTCCTGAAGATACTTCAGTATCAAGCAAAGGCAACCAATAAAAAATATATATAAAATAAACTGGGATGCTTCGAGCATCTTAGCAAAGGAAACTTGTTCTAAAAAACGCAAAATCAAAGAAAGTGCGTATATATTATTAAATAAAAGATAATTGTGTAGCATCAATTTTAGTTAATTTAAATAACACTTGGTTGCCTTTGCTTGATACTGAAGTATCTTCAGGAAGACTAAAAATTAAATAACTATTCACCTTTTTGGTAAAATAAACAATCAATACACCAGCAACCAGTTATCTATGTCACTATGACACTATAACCAAACAAACATATTTTGACATTTAATGTCAAAGTTTTCAGAATATCCTAAAAAAGATACAAATTTTAAATTTTAAAACATTAATAATAGTAAATTTTTATTTTTATTATTTTTATTCCATTTATCTTGGCAAATCTGCCACCGAAACGTCGATTTTTAATTATCTTTGTACTTGTTTAATTTTTTTTTGGTTTTTTAGCACTTTTAATTTTATTTTGGCGTGTACCCATAAATACCATCCATGAATCCGCCGAACTATAGAACATATCTTCAATTAAGGATTTATTTCTTAATTAAGATATATATCAAATTTTAATAAACCAATTATTTTTGTAACCAAATATTGAATACTTAAAATACTGTTCTTACCCATCCCATTGGATCTTTTCCAAGTGAATAAGTCTTTATATTACCAAAGCATGCAGGCTGAACAACATCCGTTAAGATAAACGGTGTTTTTAATTTTAAGAGTGCGATATCGAAACGATATTGTTGAATTTCTCCTTTATATTCTGGATGTACTAAAACATATTCTACCTAAAAAGTACAGAATATTGCTAACCAAATAATTATCCTTAAAAAAATTAAAAAAAACATATTTAGGGTATTAAACATTATTACAAAAAAAGAAGAATTATTGAATTAGCTCGACTTTCTCCATTAGTATATGTATAGTATATTTAGTAAAATCGACTTAATCAATTAATTTTTATTACATTTTTTCCATATTATTTTTACATTGCGATGTCTCTTTAGATTAAGTTATCAAGAGAATAAAAAAATAAGCTATAACGTAACAGTTATTTGCTGTTAACCATTCTAGTGGGTGATTAGAAATTTTAGAAAAAAAATTAATCCCACTGTATGATGTACTCGTATAAAAGGAGTAATCACATTTGAGAATAAATTATACTCTGTACTCATTACTGATATACAGGGTGATTCAAAAATCGATCACGAAACTTAAGGGGTGATTCTACTTGACAAAATAAGGGTAGAGCTTCATATATATTTTTTTAAATGTCATTCGTTTTCGAGTTACAAGCCGTCAAAGTTCAATTTTTATTTTGGTTTTTCGCCATATTGCATTTATTTTTTAACTAATCCAGTTGATATTTGGCACACAAATCGAGCTTTGCAGATTCTAAAATTTTAAGACAAAAGTACTTTTTTAAATACCGCCAGAGGGCACTTTACCTAAAATTTAAAATTTATTTACATCATAACTTTTTTATTTTGACAGATATCGCAAAGCTGGGGGCGCCATTTTATAGACAATCAAAAACTTTAAAAAATAAGGTATTTTTTATTAAAGTCGATAAACCTCACCGTTTAGGCACCAATAGACATCAAAGTTTTCATCAATTTCAATCAAATTACCTACATACATACAGGGTGTCCAGTAACTCAACCGACAAACTTAACCAAACGATTCTACAACAGAAAATAAGAAAAATCTTCATATAAACATTTGTCCTAAACGTCTTAGTTTTGAACCACGGTGTGTTAAATATTTAAAAAACTTTTTTTTCATATTTTAACACCCCGTAGTTCAAAAACTAGGACGTTTAGGACAAATGTTTATATGAAGTTTTTTCTTATTTTCTGTTGTAGAATCGCCTCGTAAAGTTTGTCGGTTGAGTTACTGGACACCCTGTATGTATGTGGGTAATTTGATTGAAATTGATGAAAACTTTGATGTCCTAACGGTGAGGTTTATCGACTTTAATAAAAAATACCCTATTTTTTAAGTTCTTGATTGTCTATAAAATGGCGCCCTAGCTTATCGATATCTGTCAAAATAAAAAAGTTATGATGTAAATAAATTTTAAGTTTTAGGTAAAGTGCCCTCTGGCGGTATTTAAAAAGTACTTTTGTCTTAAAATTTTAGAATCTGCAAAGCTCGATTTGTGTGCCAAATATCAACTGGATTAGTTAAAAAATAAATGCAATATAGCGAAAAACCAAAATAAAAAATTGAACTTTGACGGCTTGTAACTCGAAAACGAATGACATTTTAAAAAATGTATATGAAGCTCTACCCTTATTTTGTCAAATAGAATCACCCCCTAAGTTTCATGATCAATTTTGAATCACCCTGTATTGTCTTAATAACTCAAAGTGATATGGCCATTTACATTAAAACATTTTTGTTTTGGAGCTTATTGAAAACATCGAGCATATGCGATAATTTTAGTGAAGAGTGTGATTACTGTATTATTTATTTAAATTCTAACCTCCGATGTTTGAGTAGTATTGCTATCTCTCATCTTCAAATGGATTATATAGTTTTCCAGCACTAACTCGAAAATATTTGGCTTTGTACACAAATCCATCATTTAATCTTGTTACGCAATGCGCAGCTAAAATAATTAGGAACCAAAAAAAATCACTAAATTATTAAAAAAACTAGTAACAAAACACTGGGTTTTTTTAAAACATGCTACTAATATGTTGTTAGTTTAAATAAACAGGTTGTGTGTCCAATAAGTCTTGGATAATTTATTTCTTCTAGTAAAAATTTATTTAAAATAATTTAAAATTTATGTTTTTGGTGGGGGTAAATTTTTGGGGTGCTTATCCCAAATATAAATGAACTTTTGTCACGTTTGACACGTTTCTTATAGATTCTGGATATTTCTCATCAGGCTTAAAAATTGAACTATTTTCACTATATTCCCTCTTACGCAAAGTGCAAAAGCTGGCTGTTTAATTATAACTGGATTTAGGTTGATTGTTGCATCCAGTCACTTAATGATACACTTGCCAATAAGTTAATGCTCGGACATTTTTACAAATTCCTTTGATTTTTGTATTTGAGACACAATTTTTTAGGTACAAGAAACAACCACAAACCAAAACTTAGTGCCAAAAATAACATTTTTTTTAATGTAAACGTCTGGCAACAAGGGCAATGTCCAGTAGGGTCTCCAAAACACGTCAATGGATTAAATAGATTAATGTTCGGATTCACAATCGGTAACTAATTTTGTTTAATTAAGCATTTAAACTACTAACGACTAAGCAATAAAAGTATAAATTTTTGGTAAGAAATTGTGTCACATACAGACTGTCCACGGATGGGGGTTTACAAAAGAACAAATGGACCAAAAATTTCATTTTAGTTAAGTAATTTCTTCATTAAAATGTTTGCCTGTAAAAAAATAGGAACCACGAAAAGAAAATCTTGATTTTGTATACAGTGCTCGCAAAAACTTAAAGAACATTATTTTCTTTTTAAGAGTTAACTACCTTTATTTTTTATTTTTAAGCAAAATATCATTTAGAACATTTTAAAAAAAGCATTTTGAATTACTTTAATAATATTACAGGTATTAAATTTTTTTATAAAACTGCAGATTTTTAGTTACAAGAAATAAATTATTTTAAATTTTTAATATTAAACTGCCCTAAAAACTTTCATAATTTGTTTTTTCACTTTCATAATTTGTAAGGTAATGTAAAAATTCATTAATTCACAAATTCTTAAGTATTTAGAAAAACACAAAATTTTGCATGACAGGCAGTATGGATTTAGCTACAAAAGATCTACAGCAGATCTTCTTTCCTTCGTATCACACTGCTGGAATAAGTCTCTTGAGTTTCTAGGTGAGTCCCAGATCGTTGCACTTGATATATCCAAAGCTTTTGACCAGGTCTGGCATGCCGCACTTCTTAATAAACTTCCCTTCTATGGTCTTTTAACTAAACTCTGTACTTGGCTCTCAAGTTATCTATCTGATCGACGTATATCAAATATTGTGGACGGCCATTCTTCAAGCTTTCACCAAGTAAATAATGGACTGCCTCAGGGCTCAGTTCTGGCACCATCATTGTTTCTTCTTCACATCAACGACCTTTTCTTGTTCACAACTAATTCCATTCATAGTTTTGCCGACGATAGTACCCTTCACTCCAGTTTTCAGGTTCCTAAACCCATCACTAAACCTGATTTGGATAACAAACGCAAAGCGATGCAGATATCTCTTTCGCAGGATCTTAATTTAATATTGGATTGGGGCGCCAAAAATCTCGTCCATTTTAATGCATCCAAAACATAAGCATGTTCCTTGTCGCGAAAAGAGTCATCAAATATTCATCCTCTACTTATGAGCGCCCAAGTTTTGCAGAGCAAAGACACCTTTAATCTTGTGGGCGTCACATTTGAAAGTAACCTTAACTGGCATAAACACATTGTATCTATAGCCACGGCAGCTTCAAAAAAGCTTGGATTTCTCTTTCGAGCCAAAAAGTATTTTTCCCTTCTAATTTATACAATTTATATGTGTCCCAAATCCGACCTTCCTGGGAATATTGTTCTTATATCTGGGGCATGGCGTCCCCCACAACCCTAAGCATTCTTGATTCTATTCAGAAGAAGAGCTATTCGTCTCATTAATGATCCTTCACTTACAGAAAGGCTTCCTTCTCTTGCCCATCGTCGGGCTGTGGGGGAGTTATCGCTTTCTTATAGGTACTTCCACGGCTTTTGCTCTGAAGAATTGTCCAGTATAGTTCCTCCACTCACGGTTCCCAACAGAGAAACTCGCGATTTCGCACGTATGTATCCCTATACAGTCCAATTGGACAAGCCCCAACTTCCCATTTTGTTCGTTCATTTATCCCTAGAGTTTCTAGAATGTGGTACCTGCTGCCCGCGGAGGTCTTTCCTTTCTCCCCAAATCTTCAAGTATTTAAGTCCCGTGTTAACAAACTCCCTTTTATCTCGCTTAAGACACCCACGGTACGTTAGTATTTAGGCTTCTACCCCACATTCCTACACAACATAATTTTTTAGCTGTAAACAAATGTGATCAACTGCCAAATTATGGAAATTTTGTATTATTGTTTTTATCGATTACAAACATTATTTTGAATAAATTTTGCTAATGACATTTTGACTTAAAAATGAAAAATAAAGGTAGTTTACTCTTGGAGAAAAATCATGTCTTTTTAGGTTTTTGCGAACCCTAGCATACAAAATAAACATTTTCTTTTCGTAAACCCTATTTTTTACAAGCAAAATTTTTTATGAAGAATTACCTTTTCTCAAAAAAATAAAATTTTGTTCCATTTGTCCTCTTGTAAATTACATCCGTGGATCAGTCTGTACAATTAGTGTTAGTCTTAGCTGTACCTGTTAGCACTATATCGGGGTGAGTATTGTTCCTCCATATGTTGGAGAAATACGGATCACTATCTCGACTACTATACAATGCAACTACCCATGGATATTTCCTATTTTTGATTCTTTTCCTCCTACTATAAGAGGGTTTAATTTCTTTGCTTTACCTCCACATTCTAAAAATAAAAAGTTTAAATGATTACCTATAGTTTACAAATAGCTTAATAAAACCAAAATAAATAAATGCGTATATTGCAAAATTATTACCAATAATTGTAAAAGGGCTTTTAAGTAGAATTGTCAAAAATAAAGTTTGAAGAAACGGTTTTTACAGATTTATTATAAATTATTTCAAAAACTATAAATACAAAAGTTAAGTAGGTAAATAAAAATATCAATAAAACGTATGTCAGTAGTGAATAGATGAGAGGAAACTACCTATACTTTTCCCTCAGTGTTATGTATCCACATTGCTCAGATCTGCACACGCAAATGTGGACGTCGCTCTCGTGGCTTCTCGCCGCATGCGTTGCTTCTCGCGAATGACTTGAGCACGCACGTCGCGAGCCAGCCTGGTGTCGGTTTTTCTAACGCTTCAAAGAAACATGCGTATGCGGTCGCGCTCAGTTTGGACAGAAACAATCGGCTGTTGTTGCCATTCTCAGGATTTTTCTAGTGAAGAGTTTTGTTTATTGATTAAAATGGAGTGATCCAATGAAGATTGCCTGGCGCTTATTGACCAGTATGAAAAATATCCCATATTATGGGATACAAGACACCGTGTATCCTTTCGGCCTCTTGCCCGGAGCGCCGTGAGCACGCAAGCATACGTAGCAATAAAAATTTCCAACGAATGATTTGAGCGCGCACGGCTTGAGCACGCATGCGTATGTGTAGTTACTCAGCGTATGCGTGTGTGCAGATCTGTACGCGGCATAAGACCTTCGCTCGCACTCTTATACATTCTTGCTTAAAAATGTGATATATATCACTAAGGAGAAGAAGGAAAATTTTACTGCTTTAAAATCCATACTACCCCTTACCCACCCTGGAACACACAATGGTAGTCGTTCATAGTCCCACATACCATCCAAACATAATAAATCATGATGTTTAAGGGGACGATGGTTCGTAAGAGCTTGGCACATTCAGCGGATTGCCACAAGTATTGTTCGTAAGCACTTTGTTTACGAGGACACCCTTCAGGTCAAGTTCTGTGTTCTGTATTTGCACACTCTACTGTAATCAATAGAGTGTATTGTGAAAATGGTGGGACAGAGCTCAAAGAAACAAAAATTAATTATTTATACAGCGTGTCTTCGGAGGTTCTTTTACCGAGTGAGAAGTTGGCTAGCCTACAAATAAAACTTTAGGAGAAGATGTGCTTGCTTATAGAGAGGAACCCTGCAGTGATGAGAAAATGCATTTGCACTAAGAACCAATATATTGCCTACGATTAAACAAAAAGACATCTAACTTGCTTTCCAACAGAAGTTGGGCCGCGGGTCGAACTCCTCTTGGATTACAACTCTCAGCTGGAATTCAGACAGCTCAGCGTTACTATATTCTCAAATGTGGGTTTTTGACGCGGTTTAAACAGTAGAATAGAGTGGATTCAAAGAGAAAGGGTTTATATGTATAATCATATCCAAAAAAACATATACAAAGTGTTTTAAAAAATAGTTTACATTTAAAATTTGATATTTCTTAGCGGATTTTGATGCGGTTTTTCTTAATAGGTAGACTGATTCAATGGAAAGGTTTATATGTATAGTCATGTAAAAAAATATATATACAGAGTGTTTCAAAACATGGTTTACATCAGCGGATTTTGATGCGTTTTTACATAGATAAAGTAACTCAAGAGAAGGTTTATATGTATAATAATGTAAAAAAACATATACAGAGTGTTTAAAAAAATAGGTTACATTGAAAATTCGATATTGACGTTACTATTCTCCAACGGATTTTGTTGCGGTTTTTTTAGTAGATAGAGTAAATCAAAGAGAAATGTTTTTTATAATAATTGTATGTGAGATGTACAGGGTTGTTAAAACAGATTTTTGCCAAATTAATATATAAAGGTATTTTCTAACTACGGCACCAAACTTTAAGGGGGTGAAAACTACTTATGTCCAGGTTGTTTTTGTTTCTGATATACAGGGCGTTAAAGTTAAAAAAAAATCTATATTTTATATCTTAAAAACCCTTAAACCGATTTGGTTAAAATTTGGTACGTTTGTTTGATGTAATAGAGGCGCTTGTAAGACTTCAACTATATTGATTTTATTGGGTTCAGTAGCGACTCAGTGGGCACAGCAGCCAATGTTGTTGAGGAAAATGTACGCCACTGGCTTTTTACGTAGTATATAGTTATTTTTTTAACAACTAAAACTACAATTTTTAGTGTTCTATTTAAAATATTTATAAAATACCGACTTTAAAAAAATAATTAACGCCCCATATCTCAGAAACGATGCAACTCCGTACATATGTTTATAAGAACTTTTCTTTATAAAATGAAATAAGAAATGACCCTTTAAAGTTTGGTGCCGTAGTTAGAAATAATATTTATTTTGGTTTGGAAACAAGTAATTTTAAGCTACCCTGTACATTTAACCTTCAAATATTTTTGCGAAATGTATTTTCTCATCAAGCAGGACATTTTATGAAGGCATTTTTTCGTAAAGTTAATATTTGACAAGATTTCCATTTGTTCAGAACTTCCGAAGACCCGCTATATAAAAACTTAAAAAAATAAATAAAATCTTTAAACATTTTAATTATATTTAATGCTCCTAACCAGTGTAATTCAAAAATTGATCAAAAAAATTAAAACCAATATGATTTATATGCACCAAGAGACATTTTTTTGGCATGCAAGAAAAAATAGTTTTTATCAGGTATCGTTCATAGGGGTTTAGGTAAATATTTGAAAGAAAAAAATGGTAAGCCACTGAATTTTCAAAAATAAAAATATTTTTAAAATTCCTATCTAGTTGGACTTCAAATTTGATTTCCCGACTTTTAATTTGATGCACGGTTTTGCGCGTAAATAAATGAAACCCCTTTCTTGGCATGGTCAAATCCCTAAATAAAGAATAAATAACCAAGGTGATTTTTACTGTAGAATTTGATATCGATGCTAAATTACTATGCCGAGAAATGGTTTTTGCAGAAAACAAATTTGTTCCAAAACTAATGGGTATTTTAAAAACTATTTTAATTTCAGAAAAATGCAGTGGCATACCATTTTATATTAAAATATTTTACCTTAAACCTCTTATGGTCGACACTGGTATTATTTTTGTATGTCAAAAAAATGTCTTTTGGTGCATAGAAGGCTTTCCCCATTTTTATTTATATCTAAATTGGTATAAAAGTTATTAAAAAAAAACAATATTTTTTAAAAATTTTAACACCCTGTAGTTCAAAGACTAAGACATTTTTGGACATATGTTCGTATAAAGTTTTTTTCCAAATTTTCATTGTTGAATTTATATCCGAGAGGTTTCTCAGGTACCTCGACAGCAACCCTGTATACATATTTCAAAAAAGTCAATTTCTTAGGTTCAGTCTACTAAGTCGGTAACTAATATTATTTTTGACAGCAATATGCAAAACAATTTAAGATCATATTTAGGAGACCATAAACTAAATAAACAGAATCAGTTCCAGAAGTTAAAAGCCTTATTCTTTACATTAACATTTTTATAATGTTTGGCTAAACTATATGTCATTTTTATTAAAACTTATATGAGTGCTCTCAAATAAAACAAGCCACCTAAATAATTCAGTTATTTGTACACTTTAAATTCTCTCTTTAACAGACTTTAGCTTTTAAAAATCGGTCTTGTAGTTTCTGAGAAAATTCACCCTAAATACCTATGAGATCTTAGCGAGTGGCACCCTATAACTTTTTAATGTTTGAAATATCAAAATAAAATTTGGTATTTAGGTATAACACATAAATATGCGATTGTTCCATAAATTCGGAAATTTTATATTACTTCCGGTTTAGCCGGAAACGACCTAAACTTTTTATGTTAAATATGACACCCGGTATATTTTAATTAATTTGAATAGAAAATGACATGCCGAGTACAATGCCATTCAACTTGCTACATTCTAACATTTAATCTCTAAATATATATATATTTTTTTAATTTTTAATCTAGAGTGCCATGAATGCACGTGGGAAGTCATTGTACTCAAAAAGTTACTATTTTATATTCAAATTATTAAAAATATACTGGGTGTGTCAGTTAAAAATGAGAAAGTTTAGATCGTTTCCAGCTAAACCGGAAATAAGAAAGCAAATAAATTCGTGAAATAATGAACATTTACATACATATATGATTTATCTACGTACCAAATTTTAGTAGTGATATTTTAAACAACAAAAAAGCTATAGGGGTAGGGGTTAGCCGGTCGTCTAGGGATCCCGTTATTTAAAGTAACTTTTCTCAGAAACTACTAAATCGATATTTAAATCAAAGTCCATTAAAAAGAGAATTTAAGACCCTTTCAAATTCTCTCTTCTCTCTTTATATATACATAACCCTGAACACTTATCCTCTACTTATGAGCAGGCCAAGTTTTACAGAGCAAAGACACCTTCAATCTTGGGGCGTCACATTTGAAAGTAACCTTAACTGGCATAAACACATTGTATCTATAGCCACGGAAGCTTCAAAAAGCTTGGATTTCTCTTTCGAGCCAAAAAGTTAATTTATACACTTTGTATATGTCCTAAATTCGACCTTCCTTGGAATATTGTTTTTTATATCTGAGCCATGGCGTCCCCCACAACCCTAAGCATTCTTGATGTCATTCAAAGAAGAGCTATTCGTCTCATTAATGATCCCTCATTTACAGAAAGGCTTCCCTCTCTTGCCCATCGTCGGGCTGTGGGGATTTATCGCTTTTATATAGGTACTTCCATGGCTTCTGCTCTGAAGAATTGTCCAGTATAGTTCCTCCACTCACGGTTCCCACCAGGAAACTCGTGGTGCGCGCGTATGCATCCCTATATGGTCCAACTGGACGGGCCTTGAACTTCACACTTTGATTGTTCTTTTATTTTTTTATCTTTGGACAAACCACGAAGGCTAAAAGCCTAAATACTAACGTACCGTGGGTGTCTTAAGCGAGGTAAGAGGGAGTTCGTTGGCACAAGACTTAAATACTTGAAGATTTGGGGGAAAGGAAAGACCTCCGCGGGCAGCAGCTTCCACAATCTAGAAACTCTAGGGATAAAAGAACGAACAAAGTGGGAAGTTCGGGGCCTGTCCAGTTGGACCGTATAGGGATGCATACGCGCGGAACCACGAGTTCCTCTGTTGGAAACCGTGAAAGAAGGAACTATACTGGACAATTCTTCAGAGCATAAGCCATGGAAGTACCTATAAAAAAGCGATAAATTATTCCTAGAGTTTCTAGAACGTGGAACCTGCTGCCCGCGGAGGTCTTTCCCTTCTCCCCAAATCTTCAAGTATTTAAGTCCCGTGTCAACAAACTCCCTCTTACCCCCTTAAGACACCCACGGTACATTAGTATTTTAGGCTTTTAGCCTTCGTGGTTTGTCCAAAGATAAAAAAATATATAACCCTGAACAAGTAAATTTTGACACAAAAATGTGCCCCCTAAAAATAAGATTCGACGTGCTTTAGGATTTTTTTAGAGGTGTACAGATAACGAAATTATTTAAGGTGGCTCGTTTTAATTGGAATTCGCTGTATATACTTTTACAGACTGGAAACACCGTTTCATTCCATCTTGTATTTGCAAAACATTTTGCAAATATCTCGTTTTCAGGGTTTGATGTCAAAAGATATCCTTCTTTACATTTAAAACCAATGGTTGTGTTAAGTGGAACTTCTTGTAGTGGAACAACAGGCTGGGAATTATTTACATAAAACCACTTTCCACCTTTTGGTTGATCAGGTGTTACACATATTTTTCTAAAATTAATAAATTTATTTGGTAATTTTTTAGTATACGGTTTTCTGCTATTTTAAGAACTTTTCGGAATATTTTGACTTACATGTTATCTATTAGTCGTTCTTAATAATAATATAAAGGCGCAGTTATGAATTATTTTTTATCTTTTTTATAATAAAAATTTTTTTTTTGACTTTTGTCCACTTTTAATATGGAAAATTGGCAACGTTGTATAAATGATTAATAATAAAAGACAGAGTACCTATAGAGGGGAGAGTCAGGTTAGTTCTGGTTAGCAACGTTTTATTTTTAATCCCTTAATTAAACCTGAGACTAATACACACTTTATGAATCCAGTTTGTGTGAATTCCTTCTTTTATCCATTCTCTCTCTCTCTCTCTCTATTTTTTTCTTGGTTTTGGTCCCTTCAGGTCCAATCCACCACTCTCCCCTTCCGGACTATGCTTTCCAGGGCTTCGTCGGCGGAAAATCTGGATAATCGAGCTCGTAGCTCCCAGAAATTCCAAAAGAAAACAAACAATTCAACAATCGATGCAATGCATAAATTGTCGGCTGTCAAACCAAGATCTGCTACTGGTGTTACGTATAACCTTCACTTTCACTACTGACAGTTCCCATGGCACGCCCATCTATTTCCCGCCATTTGAGAAATACCTCCTGTTCACCACCAAACAGGATACCATCAGCTTATAGGAATCTTCGCTCACAGCGCTTAGATTCAGCAGAAAGAGATACCGTCAATTTAGCGTGAATCTTTCCTTGATCCCCGAAGGTAAAAAAACGTTCGTACGACACCTCTAGACGCCATTCCGGGAAGAACTTTGTACCTAGTCCTCTACGCACGTCCGCACTGTCTGGAGGTCAAACAAAGAGTCACTCCTAACTTATCCATTCATAAATAGAATCAGACTCTTCCGATATTGCCAAATGCTTTCCGTATTTTGCATGGTATAACTGACGTTTATTAGTCGTTTTTCTTTCTTACTTTTTGATTATGTGTTTACAAGTTTTCATATTTTTTATCTCTATTCTCAAAAATATGCGAAAAAATGTAATTTTCATTCAATTTTACATGTGTTTATTTACTGATATTTTTTTAAAGGAATATTTTGGATATGCGCCACTTACGTTTTATTTAGAAAGAGTGTCTAAAACTATGTAAGTATCAATCATTTTTAAAAGGAATGTATGGTTTCGTCCGTTACTTTGTGACCGTACATTTTAAATTATTTAAATAAAACAAAAATATACTTTGTTCATAGTCACTTTAATTGAATATTTAGCCGTGACAGCTGTTTCGGACCATAAATTTTGATATCTATAGAAAACCAACTTTTACTGATATTACAATACCTAATGATTCTTTACATCCAATTACCCACAAAATGTCAGCATACAGATCAATGATACATCGCGCATTTTCCATTCCACTTTCCAAAGAAAATTTAGAAAAAGAATTAAACACTATAAAAAACATCGCTCAAAACAATGGTTATCCTCCACCCTTAATAAACTCTATAATTAATAAGAAACGTAAACAACTCACCCTCAACCAAATTTACCCAAAAATACCTTGAAAAACAAAAACCAACCATTTAAAACCCTAACTTATTTTGGCCAAATATCACAAAAAATTTCGAACACCCTGTCTAAACAAAACCAGAAAATAGCACATAAACCATCAAATCGATTATCAAACATGATATTTAATGTGAAAGATAAACAAAATAAATTTAAAAATCAGGAGTTTATAAGCTTACTTGTGAAGAGTGTAATAGCTGTTACATTTGGACAAACGGGAAGAAATTTCGAAACTAGGTTTAAAGAACATAGCTCATGTTATAGGTTAGGAAAACAACATCAAATTTCGCAAACCATTTCTGGAAACCGGACACTAAATTTCCAGAAATCAATACCTAAAATATTACATGTAGAACAAAAGGGGCGAAAGCTAGATACATTAGAAAATATTGAAATCTATAAACATAAAAATAGAATGTACATCTGCTTAACACACAGATTGACCTAGGAAATCCACCCCTTGTAAAACTTTTTATAAAATATAGCAATAAAATCTTTAAATTTCACAACTGTACCATATTGATTTTTAAAACCCTTTTTTAAAAAAATATGTTTTTTATTAGGTATACCTACTGTTTATATATAAGTAACATAATTCTTAGTTTGTCAGTACGTTTGAAAATGTAGTTGTACTACGAAACAGCTGTCACGGCTAAATAATTCAATTCAAAGTGACTATGAGACAAAGTCATATTTTACGTTTTCATTTTTTAAAAACCATAAAATAGCAGACAGCCGTGGCCATAACCTGTTACCATTTGTTTATTTGTTGCATGAAACAAATAATGTCTCTTGAAAAATAGTACGATTAAAAAAATATAATATATGTTTGATGTGTTTTAAAAGCACTGGCTAAACGACGGCACGCCCATCGGAGGCGGTTTTATCTATCTCTTGCGGCTAACCAGTTTAAATCGATACCGCGGAGCTGCAACAAATCTATACACACAAGGGCAGCAGCAGCGTTAAGAAGATTGTTGATAAAAACCCTCGACAAGAAAATGGCGCCTTTATATACACAGTTTAGTTATGGTAATACTTTAGTTTTGGTTCTATGAAACAATACGTTTGTTTTTTCTCTCTTCACTAAAATATTAGTGGTTTCTCTTATTTAAAAAAATGCTCTTCTTTTGAATCCTATGAAAGTTTAGACAAAATCTTTGTAGGTGTCAAACGTGTTTCCCAATTTAATTTTTGTTTATTAATCAATAAAAATTGTAATATTTAACAACAAAACCACACTAAAACTAATAGTCTAAGATCGGCATTAAGAAAATATACCCTCATCTGTTAATTATTAATGAAATAATATTTTCTAGGCAGATTTTAATGTAGTGAAAGCAAGTGAGACAACATCTGCCAGCATAGGTCTGCTACAATTAATAATAATTAATTAATTAATAGTTAATTTATTTATAATTGTTATCTTTACATGTTAATTGCATAAACCTAATGATCGGCGGTGAAATACCCTAGTTGGTTAGGTCTTCGAGGCATAAAAGAAGGTGTAGCAGCATTTAGCAGTGCATGCCTTGTCGACAATCTGGGTTCGTATCCCACTGGGTAACATTTTTTTTTCTATTTTTATTCCCTTGTCTATTAGCAAAATTATGTTTACCATATTTAATTGAATACAATCGGGCTGCTACCTAACCAACTAAGCTATTTCACCGCTGATTATTGGTTTATGCAATTAACATGTAAAGGTAACAATTATAAATAAATTAACTATTAATTAATTTATTATTGTTAATTAGCACACCTATGCTGGCAGATGTTGTTCACTTGCATGCACTACATTAAAATCTGCCTAGAAAATATTATTTCATTTAATTAACAGATGAGGGTATATTTTCCTTAAACTATAAACGCTTATCACACAGCAAAATGAATAATTATAAGGGATAAGTTAACTTTTATTCGGTGGTTTTTATTAGTTTTTATAAACAAAACCGCCGATAATAACAAATTGATTTTAATATTCGGCATCTTTTAAAAACGTAAATAGATAAAACCGCCGGACGGCAGGTCCTCCTTAATTGAGCAAAGCCGCCGGCCGTTGTTTAGCCGCTTTTTTTTAAAGGCTAAAACTGTTAATAAAAAATTTAAAAATACAATTTTTAAAAAGCTTTTCCATTAAACCATTACTTTTTTCCTTTAACGCCGTTTCGACGTCCAAAAAATCATCCCCACTTTGGACTATACTGTATGTACTTACTTATTGACTTTTTCTGTGAAAGTCTCTCGCCGTACCCTTAAAAATTCTTTTTATTATCTTCAGTGTTGTAACTAAAACCATTTTCAAACAGACCTTAAAAAAGAATTTTTTTAACCTAATAAATAACCGATTTATTGTACACTACATTGCATTTTAAACTAAGATTGAAAAAAGGCTCTAAAATGCTGTTAAGAGCAAAGTTTTTATACAGGGTGATTCAAAAAATCGATCACCAAATTTAAGGGGGTGATTCTACTTGACAAAATAAGGGCAGAGGTATATATATTTTTTTTCAAAATGCCATTCGTTTTCGAGTTACAAGTCGTCAAAGTTCAATTTTTATTTTGGTTTTCGCAATATTGCTTTTATTTTTTTAACTAATCCAGTTGATATTTGGCACACAAATCAAGCTTTGCATATTCTAAAATACTTTTTTTAAACTTAACCTAAAACTTAAAATTTATTTACATCATAACCTTTTTATTTTGACAGATATCGCAAAGCTGGGGGCGCGATTTTATAGACAATCAAAAACTTAAAAAATAAAGTAATCTTTAGTCGATAAACTTTACCGTTTAGGCACCAATAAACATCAAAGTTTTCATCAATTTCAATCAAATTACCTATATACATACAGGGTGTCCAGTAACTCAACCGACAAACTTTACAGGGCGATTCTACAACAAAAAAATAAGAAAAAAACTTTATATAAACATATGTCCTAACGTCTTAGTTTTTGAACTACGGGGTGTTAAAAATTATTATTTTTTTATATTTACTACACCGTAGTTCAAAAACTAAGACGTTTAGAACATATGTTTATATAAAGTTTTTCTTATTTTTGTTGTAGAATCAGTTTGGTAAAGTTTGTCGGTTGACCCTGGTACCCTGTATGTAGGCTAATCGTTGAAGTGATGAAAACTTTGATGTTTCTTCCTACCTAAACGTTGAGGGACTATCGACTTTAATAAAAGTACCTTATTTTTTAAGTTTTTGATTAACATAAATGGCGCCCCCAGCTTTGCGTTATCTCATCAAAATAAAGAGTTATGATGTTAATAA